>WNWU01016818.1:0-17447 GCA_012654045.1 Ptyas mucosa | reverse complement strand
TTGTATGTTTGTATGTGTGTTTCTAATTATTGCTATTTATTCATATTACCTGGCTCCCTGGTTTACCGAGGAGTTAAGGGAAATGAAGCGTCAGAAAAGACGCCTAGAGAGTAGTTGGAGGGCCAATCTTTCTGAATCTGACCGGACACTGGTAAGATCTCACATTAAGAATTACCTAGTGGCAATAAAAGCAGCAAAATGTAATTATTTTGCTGCTCTTATTGCATCATCAGATAACCACCCGGCCGCCCTGTTTAGAGTGACCCACTCCCTGCTCCACCGGGGAGCGCGGGAGGACCCCTTGGAGGGTAGAGCTGAGGATTTTGTACAGTATCTGCATGACAAAATCACTCAGATTCGGGAAAACCTGGACTCCGACTGGGTGGTCTCAGCGGGAATGACTGGGGCGGGTCTTATGAATATTATCTGGGACGAGTTTGATCCTGTGGCTCCTGATGATGTGGACAGGATTCTGGGTGGACTGAACGCGACCACATGTTTGTTGGACCCGTGCCCCTCCTGGTTAGTGCTGGCTTCTCGGGAGGTGACACGAGGCTGGCTCCAGGGGATTATAAATGCTTTGTTGAGTGAGGGTGTCTTCCCCGCCGCCTTGAAAGAGGCGGTGGTGAGGCCTCTCCTCAAGAAGTCTTCCCTGGACCCGGCAGTGTTATCTAATTATCGTCCGATCTCCAACTTTTGCTTTGTGGCGAAGGTTGTCGAGAGTGTGGTTGTGCACCAGCTCCCCCAGTACCTGGATGAAACAGTATATCTGGATCTGTTCCAGTCGGGCTTCAGGCCTGGGTACAGCACGGAAATGGCATTGGTTGCGTTGGTTGATGATCTCTGGAGGGCTCGGGACAGAGGTTGCTCCTCTGTCCTGGTCCTATTAGATCTCTCAGCGGCTTTTGATACCATTGACCATGGTATCATGCTGCACCGGTTGGAAGAGTTAGGGGTGGGAGGCACCATGTTGCAGTGGTTCTCCTCCTTTCTCTCCAACAGGTGGCAGTCTGTGTTGGCAGGGGGGCAGAGGTCGACCCCGAGGTGCCTCATTTGTGGGGTACCACAGGGGTCGGTCCTCTCGCCCCTTCTGTTCAACATTTATGTAAAGCCGGTGGGTGAGATCATCCGTGGTTTCGGGGTGAAGTATCATCAGTATGCTGATGATACTCAGTTGTACATCTCCACCCCGGACCACCCCAACAATGCCCTTGAAGTGATGTCCCGGTGCCTGGAGGCCGTACGGATCTGGATGGGGAGTAACAGGCTCAAACTCAACCCATCCAAGATCGAGTGGCTGTGGTTTCCGATGTCCTGATATAGTCAGTTGGTGCCATCACTGACTATTGGTGGCGAATCATTGGCCCCCACGGAGAGGGCTCGCAACTTGAGCGTCCTCCTGGACTCACGGCTGTCTTTAGAAGAGCACCTGAGGGCCGTGACCAGGGAGATTTTTTATCAGGTTCGCCTGATCCGCCAGTTGTGTCCCTTTCTAGATCGGGACTCTTTACACATGGTCACTCACGCCCTCGTCACTTCCCGCCTGGACTACTGTAATGCTCTCTACATGGGACTCCTCTTGAGGAGCACCCGGAGGCTCCAACTGGCACAGAGTGCAGCCACGCGGGTGGTTACAGGAGCGACATGGCGTTCCCATGTGACACCTCTCCTGCGCAAGCTGCACTGGCTCCCGGTGGTCTTCCGGGTGCGCTTCAAGGTTTTGGTTACTACCTTTAGAGTGCTCCATGGCTTAGGACCTGGCTATTTACGAAACCGCCTACTGCCACCAGTGGCCTCCCACCGGCCGGTACGCTCTCATAGGGAGGGTGTCCTCCGGGTGCCGTCGTCCAAACAATGTCGACTGGCAGCCCCCAGGGGGAGAGCCTTCTCTGTGGGGGCACCTACTATCTGGAATGAGCTCCCCCCAGAGATTCGGAGGATCCCGGACCTACGCACCTTCCGCTGCGCTCTTAAAACCCTTTTATTTCGCCAGGCAGGCCTGGCCTGATTCCCCCTTTTTAAAAAATGTTATAATATTTTAATTCGTTTTAAATTACTGGGGTTTTAATATTTTTACGGCCAAATTTATTTAATTGGATTTTAATTGGGTTTTAAATGTTATACTTGTATGTTTTATTTATGGCTGTTCACCGCCCTGAGTCCTTCAGGAGGAGGACGGTATACAAATTAAATAAACTGAAATAAACTGAAAACTGAAACTGAAATATTTGTTCTCTTTTATTCTTTAAAGTTTAACAATTCATTCTTTATCTTAATACCTTTATATTTGTTTGGGGTTGGTTTTCTTCCCTTTTATCTTTTTTATTGTACAGCAATCTTTCTCCTCAAACCTACCACCTCTCTCTTTTCTACTAGAGGGCTGAAAAGGTTATTTTTGACTGGTCCTCGCACTTTTGACCTGTCCTCGAACTTACGACTGTCCTCACATTTTACCATGGTGAAGAGAAGCAGTTACGAAATGAGTGACACGTTTCTTAAGAATGCTACAATGGGCATAAATGATGACCAGTCATAAGTGCGAAGACCGGTCAAAAGTGCGAGGACCTGTCAGAAATCACTTTTTTCAGGCTTCTGGGTAGTCCTTTTGTGCACATGGACTACTCAGAGGCTGAAAAAGTTATTTTTGACTGGTCCTCGCACTTTTGAGCAGTCCTTGAACTTACGACTGTCCTCACATTTTACGTTTTTGCCCTATCTTATCACCATGGTGAAGAGAAGCAGCTGTGAAATGAGTGACATGGTTTTTAAGAATGCTGCAACCGGCATAAATGTGAGGATGGTCATAAATGTGAGGACCATTCAAAAGTGCGAGGACCTGTCAGAAATGACTTTTTTCAGCCCTCTGAGTAGTCCCTATAGAATAAAACAATACTATACATAATTTTTTTATCTATTATATTTGTAAATTGTACTTATGTTGAAATTTAAAAAATATATTTCAATACTATTTTTGCGTTCTATGAAAATTTTTGTTGCTCCATATAGACCAAATTTTTTATCAAGCCCCCCACCCCACCCCCACCCCCACCCCCACCCCCGTCAATGGTGTCCCTCTTTACCAATGTTAAAATCTGGTCACCTTATACTAATGCCATTCTCAGATCATGCAGAAGAATCATAGAACCACAGAATCACGGAAGGGACCAAGGAAGTCATCGATTCCAACCCCCTACCCATTTCAGGATTCACCAGGCCTTCACCAAATGCTCTTTGTTCTCAGCCTTGCAGAGCTGGTGACAGTGAGGGCAAGCACAGATCTTCTTCAAATTGCATTTGAAGGATGGGGGTTGGAAATCATTCTGCTGTCAACCTGTCCATAGTTTACATTCACTGATAGGGTGGTAAAAATGGCTTCTGTGTTTCAGAGGGAAGGACAGGTGTAATTTGCAATCGGTGAGTGAAAGAAGAGAAAGAAAGGGTATGTTAGAGGGAAAATATTGAGATAACCCTAGTACATCCACTGAGTACATATTTAGAAAAGCATTCGTGTGCAAGTCAAACAAAGCTAATTAAAGGAAACCAGAGACAGGTGCTTAAGGTCTGAAAGGACAGGTACAGTTTATCTTAAAAAGTTACATATTCCAATAGAAAGTTTCTATCTCTGAGAACTGTGTTATCTACTCTTAATGCCCCCTAGTGATCGACCGAATGAATGATGCCAGGAATAAATGTTTCTAGAGGTTCATGTCTCACATATTTTCTAGCTACAGGGAGTCCTCAACTTACAACCATTTGTTTAGTGACTGTTTGAAGTTAGGTAGGAAGTTAGCACCCACCCCTTTCCTAGAAGAATGAAATATTTTAGGAAATATTAAAAAGGCAGAATATTATGTTTCCCTGGATGAGAAATGGAGAAGCATGTTTTAAAGACGAAGCAGCTCCCACCTTCCTGCCCCCCTTTGTCAATGGACTAGAGGCAGAAACTCAATTCCCTTCCATCCTTTGTCAAAGGACCATCATCTGCAACACAATAGGACCTATCTAGCAACAGAAACTAACACAATGGGACCCATCTAGCACAGTGGTGGGTTCATCCCGGTTCATCCTGGTTCCGCCGAGCCAGTAGCGGTGACGATATGACATCACCGAACTGGTTCTGCCCCCCCGCCCCCCCATTATTCTTAACTTTTATTTGGCCCCACCCCCAATCTATTGCTGCCTCCTGAGTCCCAGCTGATGGCTAGAGGGAAAAAAACTGTTTAAATTCTTGCCGCTGGGCTTCAAACGGCCGCCCTACAGTTGATCAGTGTTAAAAGAAACAAATGAGTAGACTGGTGCCTGCAAAAATACATGAGTAGGCCGGTGCCTGCAAAAATAAATGGGTAGATCGGTATAGCTCTGCAAGCAGTTAAAATCCTGGTAGACCAGTACCTCTGCTAAATCCTAAATAATTGTCACATGACAATCAAGCCACAGCCACAAAATAAGCCATGCCCACAGAACCGGTAGTAAAAAATTTTAGAACTCACCCCTGATCTAGCAACAGAAACTCACCACATGGCACCTGGGAAGATTACATCAGCCAGCAAGGCTAGCTAAGACCCCCACCCCCTGGGAATCTGACAACCAATCAGGATACTCTTTCTGGGCCCCAGGAAGTTCAAAGCCAGAGAAAGCATAAAACCTGGGGACTCGCAGCATCTCCGCCCTTTTCTGTTCAGGAACTCAAACCATGTGATCCTGTCCACCATTAAACCATCTTTCCAAGCAGTCTCCATGTTTCCAGTGTCTTTTTCCCCACTTGGAGCAGAACCCAGAAGGATAATTCTTCTAACAGTTACAATGGCACTGAAAAAAGTGACTGATGACCATTTTTTTCCCACTTACAATTGCAGCATCCCCATGATCGTGTGATCAAAATTCAGATGCTTGGCAACCAGTTCATATTCATGCAGTTGCTTTGAGCTATGATCATGTGATCCCCTTTCGCGACAAGCAAAGTCAATGGAGAAGCCACTTACCAACCGTGTTACTAACTTAACAACTGCAGTGATTCACTTAACAACTGTGGCAAGAAAGGTTGCAAAATGGGGCAGAACTCACTTAACAACTGTCTCACATAGCAACATAAATTTGGGGCTCAATTGTGGTTGTAAGTCAAGGACCACCTGTATTCTCTCCCGCCACCCCCCCATTAATTGCACTACAAGGCAGGGAAATAGTGCGGGGTGGGGGGAGATGTGATCTGATGTGCATTGAGACAAGGAAATATATTTTTTTTACAGTTTCAGCTCACATCAGGTTGTGATACAAGTTTTTTTTTTAAAAAAAAAAACAAATCTGCCAAACCTCCATATAGGATTCATACAGGCTGTGTTTGCACGACATGCTTCCTCTAAATAACTGAAGCATGATTTGCTTAATCCAACTGTGAGGTTTCACATATCATAATCAGCCATAAACTAACCATTTGGACTGAATTTGCAAAATAAAATTAAAGTGAAATGTGGGTGGTTAGCTGGTGGTCCAGCATATGGTGCGAACTGTTGGAGATCCAAATCTAATGGCACTGAAATCCAGTATGTCATGACTTCCTGTTCACCAGGGAACAATGGGCGGGAAATCAGTATTTACTCTGTGCCCCCCTCCTTTGTCTATCAGTCTGCCTACTCTTTTGCTAAGACATTGCTATTCTGAAGCCAGGTCCCTTTTGCTCTTTTTCACAAGCAGGAAAGAAAGAAAGAAAGAATTCATGCTCTTTAAATCTCCTCCTGGTAGGATCTAGTTAAGTGTTAGGCTTTGTCAACCCACTGTGAATGAATTTTCTACTACATAAATGTCTTTCTGTTACAGTTAAGAAACCTACTAACAAACCCTTGCTGGGTTTGAGTCCTGCATTTGGGAATGTTCATACGCACACAAATGGAACAGGGGTGGGTTGTAAAATTTTTTACTACCGGTTCTGTGGGCGTGGCTTATTTTGTGGGCGTGACTTGATGGTCATGTGACAATTCTTTAGGATTTAACAGAGGTACTCGTCTACCAGGCTTTTAACTGCTTGTAGAGCTGTACCGGTCTACCCATTTGTTTTTGGAGGCACTGGTCTACCCATTTGTTTTTGGAGGCTTCGGTCTACTCATTTGTTTTTGGAGGCTCCGGTCTACCCATTTGTTTTTGGAGGCTCCGGTCTACCCATTTGTTTATGAAGGCTCCGGTCTACCCATTTGTTTTTGGGGGCACCAGTCTACCCATTTGTTTTTGGAGGCTCCGGTCTACCCATTTGTTTTTGGAGGCTCCGGTCTACTCATTTGTTTTTGGAGGCACCAGTCTACCCATTTGTTTTTGGAGGCTCCGGTCTACTCATTTGTTTTTGGAGGCACTGGTCTACCCATTTGTTTATGAAGGCACCGGTCTACTCATTCCTTTTTGGAGGCACTGGTCTACCCATTTGTTTTTGGAGGTACCGGTCTACTCTTTCATTTTTGGAGGCACCGGTCTACCACCACACTACCTTTTAACACTGATCAGCTGTAGGGCGGCCCTTTGAAGCGCCGCAGCAAGAGTTTAAACAGTTTTTTTCCTTCTAGCCGATCAGCTGGGACTCGGGAGGCAGCACTAGGTTGGGGGTGGGGCCAAATAAAAGGTAAGAATAACGTGGGTGGGGGCGCACGGGAGGCCGGAGCGCCCAGCTCCCAAACAAAAAGAACCGGTTCAGTGATGTCATATCGTCACCGCTACCAGCTCAGCTGAACTGGGCCAAACCAGGAGGAACCCACCACTGAAATGGAACACTTCAACTTGCAACACAAATTCAGTCACAGGGAGGAACCAGATACAGTGTAGATAACCTTTCTTTAAATATCTTAACTTAGTAATATAAAACTTACTGATTAAAAGTTAAATGTTAATTAAATGTTGTTAGCTAATAAGTATAGAGTAGTCTAGACATGATTTTATTCACGATTTAACAAAATCCAGTAGGACGTCTAAACACCAGTTGTGCATTGATTTGTTACCCCTCTATTTTAGGGGAAAAAAACCCCACACGAATGCCCCCAAAGGAGAAAATCCTTGGAAATACACTGGGCATGTCCTCCTTCAAATAAATCAGGGGTGTCAAACTCAAGGCCTGTGGGCCAGATCCAGCCCATGGGGTGTTTAGATCTGGCCTGCAGGGCTGCCCTGGAAACTGTGAAGGACCAGCCCATGCTGCCTTTGCCATAAAAATGGAGCTTGGGAGAGCCGCGTGCAGCCCTCCTGAGCTCCATTTTTGCTGGCAGAGGGTTGCAGAAGGCTATCGCAGCCAAAAACGTAGCTAATGAGGGCTGCATATGCCCCCCCTTTCCCGAGCTCCGTTTTCACTGACAGAGGGTTGCAGAAGGCCGTTGCAGCTGAAAATGGAGCTCAAGACTCCATTTTCTATTCTTCTTTCTCCATTGTGGTGCCTGGGCCACCACAGGCACTCCCCCAACACAAGTGACATCATGCTGGTCATGGCCCCCCGGCCACACACACCCGAGGTCAAATACAACCCTGATGCGGCCCTTAATGAAATCGAGGTTGACACCCCTGAGATAAATCATCCAGTCCACAGATTCCCAATTCCTCTCATGGACATCTTTTAGATCACAAAATGTTGCTGCTTAGTGCCAGGTCAGTAATGTGCAAAGTAGTGTGATTAAAAAAATGTAATTCTGAGTAGGCAAATTAACCTGATAAGTGTGCAAGAAAATGGAGACGTCAGCTTAACCCACTTATCCCCTCCAAGATTGGAGGGCGGCCTCAAGCAAGATCTGATTGAGTGGGAAGCTGAAACAGAAGTGATTTATTCTCGATTCAGACAAATAGCCTGTGTTAAGTTACCCAGCCTGGCAATCATCAGGAACGTAACTTCCATGCTTGATAGTAAAGCAATGAAACAGAAAAGGGGTTTTCTTGGCATAGTAGTCACCTTGATGTCTACTCTTTTCTAAACTGCATGGGAAACATAAGTTCTCCAGATGTTGCTAAACTATATATTCCTCCAGTCCACATCACTGGCTATGCTAGCTATAGCGTCAGAGAGTCATAATTCCTTATCAAAGATGTTATCATTTATCTCTACTAGCCTAAGTAAGTATCAGCTTGGTTGATACCTGCCTTTTTTCTAAGTAACATAATGGGGGCTTCTCTCCAGGTTTTCATGTCTCAGCCTTTTAGTCTTTTTCACAATGCCTGGAATTCTATTTCTCAATAGAGGCTACATTAAAGTATCCTAAAGTCTGGCTATGTTTTGCCTTCCCTCCCCAGAGAGTTAAGATGTAGTAAGTTTGAGTTTCTCCAATCTATCAAGATTCAGAAGGATCTTGAAAGGCATGAACACTGGGCCCACTCCAACAAAATGCAATTCAGTGGTGAGAAAAGGCAAGAAAGACCAAATGCCCAGGTGGAATAGGATAGAGTAGATGATACCTGGATCAACAGTAGCAACTAGGAGAGGGATTTAGGTGTCCTAGTGGACAACCACTTAAATATGAGCCGGTATACTTGATTGGTCGTCCACCAGAACAACCTGTGTTATCCTAGTGGACAACCACTATACATCCACATACCAACAGAAGAATAGCATCTACAATGAGAAGTGATAGTACTCCTTTACACTGCACTGATGATGCCACACTTGGAATACCGAGTCCAGTTCTGGTAACCACATTATTAAAACAAATGTTGAGACCCTGGAAAGTGTGCAGAGAAGAGCAACAAAGGGTCCGGAGGTTAAATCATATGATGAATGTTTGAGGGAGTTAGATATTCTAGCCCCATGATGGCGAACCTGTGGCACATGTGGCAGAGCCCTTTCTGCAGTCCCGTGTGCCGTTGCCCCAGCTCAGCTCTGCCACGCATGCGCACACGCCTCCCACCGACCAACTGGTTTTTGGGTCTCTGCCGTGCATGGATGGGGGGAGGCGGGGCGCATGCAGGAGACACGCACGCATGTGCGGGGGTGGGGCGTATGTGCAGGGGTCACGTGCACATGCACAGGGGATCAGGGTGCACGTGTGTGTGTGTCACATTGCATTATGGGTGCGCGGTTAGCCATCACTGTTCTAGCCTATCAAAGAGAAGGGGTGACATGACAGCTGTTTTCCAGTTCCCGAGGGGCTGTCACAAAGAAGAAGAAGGTAAAGGTTTCCCAGTTCAGTCGTGTCTGACTCTAGGGCATGGTGCTCCTCTTCATTTCTTGATCGAAGGAGCCAGCATTGTCCGAAGACATTTTCTGTGGTCATGTGGCCAGCACAATTGCATACCAAAGGCACACAGAATCCTGTTACCCACCAAAGTGGTACATATTAATCTACTTGCATTTGCATGCTTTCGAACTGCTAAGTGGGGAGGAGCTGGGGCGGGAACAGGAGCTCACCCCATTGTGTGGCGCTTGGGTCTTGAACTCAGGCTGTTAGCTTTCCAGTTCAGTGTCTTTAATCACTGGATTGATTTAGTCTCTAGAATATCAGAGGGCAGAACAAGAAGTAATGGTGGAAGCTTGTTAAAGAGAGATCCAACCTACAGTATAAGGAAAAGAAAATTTCTGACAGTGATAGCAATTAAACAGTGGAATAGCTTGTCTCCTGGGATTATGGGTGATCCATCATTGGAGGTTTTCAAAAATAGACAACCATTTAACCAGGATTGTATAAGGCTCCTATCTTAAACAGAGGATTGGACTAGAAGATCTCCCTTCCAACCCTGTGACTCTATGATTCTACGGTTCTATTCTCCAAAGCACCTGAAGGCAGGACAAAAAGCAATGGATAGAAACTAATCAAGGAGAGAAACAACTTAGAACTAAGGAGAAATTTCCCGACAGAACAATTAATCAGTGGAACAACTTGCCGCCAGAAGTTGTGGGCGCTCCAACATTGGAGGTTCTTAAGAAGAGATTGGAGAACCATTTGTTTGAAATGGTATGGAGTCTCCTGTTGTGTAGGGGTTTGGACTAGAAGATCTCCAAGGTCCCTTCCAACTTCATTATTCTGTTATTCCTTTTCAGCACGATGAAGGAGGGGCCAAGTTTGATTTCAGGTGGGAGGATTTCAGCATCTCCACATCGGCCCCCTCTTGGTAATTAATTACCTCTATGGTGATTTTTTTTAAATTTACCATAATGACAATGTTTCACGTTGCTACACAAGATACAGCTCATTGCTATAAAATTTTAATCTCAAAGGAAAGTTTGCTTATCAATGTCTGTCCTGATGCTTGTCACGCAAGAACAAATGGTTGTGAAGAAATGCGTGATGTCCTCGTGGACAGAGGGTAAGGACAGGTTCAGCCTTTCTGGGAAGCAGGGATGTTTGGCCCTACTTGCACAAGAAACACTGAGGACAAGACACGCAACCCATCTCCAGCCTTGCCCAAGAGCAGGCTTTATTTTGCAGTACCTGCAACACAACAGTGCGTGTTTGCTTACCCTTTATACACAAATATACACAACGTGGCATTTGACTTTGCTTTGCAATGGGCGAAAGGGCTACACAGGAGCGGCCAGCAACACCATCAAAGTTTATCTCCTCTTACCTTTCCTGTGCCATCTTAGGGAAACTGTTTTGCCCTTAATCCTATTTCACCCAAAGAGAAGAGGTGGGAAATCTCATTCTTTTCCACACTTATTTTTAGCTGGAAGGTAGAGTGTTGGTCCTTTGTCTGAACATGACAATCCCTGTCTTCTTGTGGGACAAGAAGAGGAAAGACAATGAAGAGACTTGGGCTTCACAATGTAACCTGTTAGTCAGTCAATGGCTCTTTATTGCCTTCTAGTGGGCAGAGAGAGAGAGGAAATGACAAATCTTTTATTGGAGTCTACATGACAGCCTTCACCAAACTGATGCCAGACTTGCTGAGGTTGCAAAAATCCTGGGGTACCAGATTTTACACATTCTGCACCTCTTTGCTCCTGTTCTCGCAGAACTACCTGAGTTTTGCTGTCCAGATGTGCTACAGCGTGTTGTGCAGTGCTTCAGTTCGGGGGTGAAATCTACTTACCTTCCCCACTGGTTTGGAAGTGCACGTGCCGGACACGGACCCTCTGCTCATGCACAGAGAGTAAAAACCAGTTTTACTTCCTGGTTAAAACCAAGAAGTAACAATGACCAGGCGGGTGGGCAGAGCCTTGCGCTGCCGTCACTACCAGTTCTCTGAACCACCCTCCACCGGTTTGGGTGAACCGGTCCAAACCGCTAACATTTCACCCCTGCTTCAGTTCCAATCATTACCTTGCTATCACAGTCTTTGGCCATGTTGGTTAGTAATAATAGAAATAAAAATCCAGCACAGATGAAGAATATCAGATTGGGAGATGACATAAAAAGGGGATTTGTATGCAGGTGTCAAGTCTAGCTCTAGCAGAAATTACTTATATTCTTAGACCTAAGAGCAGCTGGAGTGTCATTAATGCTGCCTGAGGGTATCTTCCCTGATCCATTTCCTACTAGGGAAGGATAAGAAGTCAAGTTTGACTTGACTGGTACACCTGACTAGTCACTGCAACTTTGTCACTCCTAACCTGTTGGTGGTCCTGCTCAGGTGCCGGGTCTGCAGCTCCTAGGCCAATGGTGGCGGACCTATGGCACGCATGCCAGAGGGGGCACTGAGAGCCCTCTCTGTGGGCACCCCAGCACAGAGTTCACCAGAGTTCACCGATTGGGGCAGTCCTGGTGGGATCAGGTGTCTCGCGGGGCAGCCTACGGGGTGGGGTCCTCACCATGGCAGAAAGTATGTGGGGAGAGAAGAGCCTGACAGAGCTGGAGCTGCAGAAGTGGAGACATCACCTGATCCCACTGGGGCTATGCTAATCCCCTTCTCAAGCCCTCCACCCCAGAGAAAAAGAAGCAAGGAAAGACTAACGTGACGCACTTGGTTAGAAAGAACCGGAGCCTTTCTCAGCAGCGGACAGGCAGCACCAAGGTTGCAGGTCCATCAGGCAGTGTCGTAGACAGCCCTCACTCGGCTGGGTCCTGACTTAACTGTCTTAATTTGGCTACTGTGGTAAAGTTACCCCCTGAATCTTGATTTAATTTGTAAATACGCACCACTACAAGCCTCATCCATAAGTCATAAAGGGACTCTTTAGCTTGGCAAAGTCAACAAATTTGACTATTTTGAGCAAATCAGTTATGCAAACTGTGACATATGTTGCATGAACGTGACATTAGACATATTCATTGATCCAAGTTCTAGATTGGGATCATACTTCATACTAAGGCACAATAAGATTTGTGGTAGGTTGTGTTTTTTCAGACAGGTTTGATGGAGCTGTTAACACAACCTGCCTAAAAGGGTCTTCTATGTGCCCGGTATGTTGTACAAACTAAGCATTTCGGTCATTGCGAAGTCAGAATATCAACAAAGTATATTAGAATCATAACTAAGAGTCTTGGTGGCACAGCAGACTAAAGTGCTGTTAAGTAGCACCAGCTGCCTGCAATTACTGCAAGTTTGAATCTCACCAGGCTCAAGGTTGACTCAGTCTTCCATCCTTTTGAGGTAGGTAAAATGAGGACCCGGATTGTGGGGGCAATAAGATGACTTTATATAAAAAAGAACACCACTTGGAGGGGCCAAAAGCCCTATTAAGCAGGTATATACAAAAGTATGAAGGCTATTGCTTAACACATTGTAAGCCACCCTGAGTCTCCGGAGAAGGGCGGCATATAAATCGAAGCAATAAATAAATAAATAAATAAATGTACTCTCTGAAAAAAAGGAGGATGGATGGATTACTTCAGTTATCATAAATGACTGTGTAATTTAGAGTTTAAAACAATTGTTGAATGTTGTTTTAATATAATATAAAACAAGCTAGAAATAAGGACAGAAAAATTCCCTCCTCCTCCCCAAAGAAAGTGTCTAAGAATAGATGAAGTGGGCCATACACTTGTAGAAAGATGAATGGGAAGGCTGTGTTTGATTTTGGGGTTCAAATCCTCTATTAATGTTGCCCAAATGTATTTGGGGACAGAGCTGCCATCAGCAAGATTCCCTCTTTGAGGGAGATGGACAGTTCAGAAACGTAAAAACATAATTAAATAAAATTATGGTTGAGGTGGGCTCGAAATTGTAAATATCAAAAGTTGTTTATATCACTGAAAGCTCTGTTATTGTGTTTTTCTTTTAAGACAAAAGATGTTAATGTATGAGTTGTTTTTTCTAAACCAAAACCTCAGTATTCAGATTAAATTGCCATGTTGGCACTTTGTGATAAATAAGTGGGTTTGGGGTTGCAGTTTGGGCACTTGGTCTCTACAAGGTTCGCCATCACTGTCCTAGGCAGTGAGAATTTTGCAATTGTGGCATATTGGAAAGTGGCAGGTTAGAGAAGGCTGCTCTATTGGTCTGGATCATGAAAGGATGCTCTGGATAAAGAAAAGTGGTTAAAATACCAGGCATCAGAAGACCATGAGTTCTAGTCCTGACTTAGGTATTAATGCCAGGTGGGTGACTTTGGGCCAATCACTTTCTCTCTCATTTCTACCAATCCATCAATGGAAAGACTACAATGAACCACCCAACACCTGACCAAAAAAACCACAAACCCAACCAGTGCAATTCTGGACGCAGCTATGGGACAATCCAGAGAAATACAAGAATGAAGCTTAGATAAAGAAGGTGGAGAAGGCGGAGAAGGAGGATAAATAAGCAGAAATGAAAGAACTTGAAACAACAGCAGAAATGATGGAGAAAAGGACAAGGAAGATCAGAATTGATCAGAACCAGGTGCATGTTTTGGGGTTGAAATCTGACTGGCCTACACCCACTCATTACCAAGTAATTTGATAACATACTGCCAGGAGGTTAAATTGAAAATTCATTAACATCTGATAAAACTTTCATGATAATAGCCTCCCACCGACCGGTACCTCCAATAGCCTCCCACCGACCAGTACGCTCCCATAGAGAAGGACTCCTCCGGGTGCCGTCGGCCAAACAATGTCGACTGGTGGCCCCCAGGGGGAGAGCCTTCTCTGTGGGAGCACCCACTATCTGGAACGATCTCCCCCCAGAGATTCGGCGGATCCCAGACCTTCGTGCTTTCCGCCGTGAGTTAAAAACTTTTTTATTCCATCAAGCGGGCCTGGCATAGTATCTCCCCTTTTTATAAGAAAATTTTAAATTGTATAATCCAAATTTTTAGATCTGGGATTTATATATTTTTTTTAAAATGGGTTTGAATTGTTGGGCAATTGTTTAATTTGGTTTTAATTCGTTTTTAAATTTTGTATTTATGTTTTTTATTTCTGCCTGTTCACCGCCCTGAGTCCCCTCGGGGAGAAGGGCGGTATATAAATCAAATAAACATAAACATAAACATAATGAAAGATCCAACAAAAGAGACCATACCAGGCAATTACAAGTCAATACCTACTTAACCAACAACTTGCAAATTGCTAATTGGTGTTGTAGCTGATGATACAGTCCAACAACATCTAGTTGAAAGCAAGCTCTTTCCACCTGAGCAGAAAGGAAACTGCCTAAACAGGAAAGGGGAAAAAAGATCAGATCCTAATAGACAAGGTGTGGGTTTTTTTTGTTAAACTGCAAGAGAAGGAAGACCAGCTTGAATGTAGCTTGATTGGTTACAAGAAGGCATTTGACTCCCCACCATATGATTGCATAATCAAATGCCTAGAAATAACAGAAGTCAGTAGAAACATTAGAAGCTTTGTGCAAAGATCAATGGCACACTAGAAGACACAGTGGCTGGTCAATGATAATTGACAACATCAATTATAGAGGAATCTTTCAGGGAAATTTATTGTCATCGCTACTGTTTACAATTGCATTGATTCCTCCGTCAACAACACAGCCATGGCTTCCAATCATCAAAAACATCTGCCACACTATCTCTCTTCCTTTACATGTACAATCTAGCTCTATGGAAAAATATCTCTTGAAATAGAATTGCCGCTCAATGCTGTCTGTATATATTCTACACAGCCAAGATATTGCAAGGAAGTTTGGATTGGACAAATGTGACACCCTTACCATCAATATGATAAAGGTAAAGCCTGACTAGGTGGCTCAGTGGCTAAGACACTCAGCTTGTCAATCAGAAAGGTTGGCAGTTTGAATCCCTAGTACAGGTCTCCTGCATGAGCAGGGAGTTGGACTAGATGACCTCCAAGGTCCCTTCCAACTCCGTTACTGTTAAAACTGTTAATGAAAACTGAAAGAATCAAGATGCCCTATGGAAATAACATAAGGAGTCTGGATGAAGAAGTTAACTACAAATATCTGGGCATCCTTCAAGTTGGCAATTCCAAATACACTGAAGTCAAGAAGAAAATTAGAAGTGAATATATCATGAAAGTGAAGAAAATCTTAAAGCCCAAACTCATCAACACAATTAAACACACAGACTACTCCAGGCTGTATATACACAGCTGGAATCGTGGACTGGACTTAAGCAGAACTGAAAGCCCTGGCCAGAAAAATAATGAAAATGAATTATGCTTTTCATCCTCACAGATTTGACTTACCAAGGAGTATAGGTGGGCACAGAATGTTACAAGTACACCAGACAGTTGAAGAAGGAAAAAGAGCATTGGAAGAATATCTGAAGGAGATTAAAGAAGATGCACTGAAGCTACTACACCATAAAGGCTTATTGAATACTGAAGCGACCAAACTGAGTTACAAAAAGAACAAATGAAGAATAGAAAAGAAACATGGAAAGGTGAAGTCATTACATGGCCAGTATAGATAAAAAAACCTAGCAGGCTAAGCAGATAACAGTAAGACTTAGCAATGGCTAAGAACTGAAAAATGAAGAAAGAGACAGCTAATTATGGCTGCACAAGACTAAGCCTTAAGAACAAATGCACAAAAATCCAGGGTTGAGAAGACAGCTATAGACAGCAAATGCCATCTCTGCAAAAGGTTGGAGAAACAGTGGATTACCAAGTTAACCATTTCAAGACCGTCAGTAGCATGACAAAGTGGCAACAATACTGCATTGGAATATGAAATGAGTTGGTGAGACCACAAAAAAGATAAAGTAATAGAATATGAAGAAGCTAAAGTGCTCTGTGACTTTAGAATTCAAACAGAGAAGCACTTGCCACAAAACACCCCAGTCTTAATCTTTTTTTTAAAATTTGATTTATATGCCGCCCTTCTCCAGAGACTCAGGGCGGCTTACAATGCATTAAGCAATAGCCTTCATACTTTTGTATATTTATACAAAATCAGCTTATTGCCCCCACAATCTGGGTCCTCATTTTACCTACCTTAGAAAGGACGGAAGGCTGAGTCAACCTTGAGCCTGGTGAGTAATTGCAGGCTGCTGAATGTTAATCACAGTGCCTTAGTCTACTGCGCCACTCAGGCCTTAGTCTACTGCGCCACTCAGGCCCAACTGCGCCACTCAGGCCCAACAATCATTGTTGATAAGAAAGACAAAAAAGCCTAGATAGTGAATTTGCAGTACCTGGAGATACTAATACTTCCATGTCGGAAGCACTGACGTGTTTCCATGGTGAAAGGATTGGCCAGTGACATCACTGTTGCCTGGAGGACATCAAGCTAGGGGCTCCTTTCGCATCCCAGTGAAGTTGCCCACCAAAGTGGTACCTGTGTATCTACTTGCGGTCACCCAATTTTGAACCTCTGGGTCAACAGTGTGTGATGGGAACTCACCCCACTTCATGGCAGCAATGGGTCTCAAATGCAAGGCTGCTGACCATCAGCCCAGTGTTCTAACCTTGTGAACTACCATGGTCCTGGAGATGGTAAAAAAGGATAGAAAGAACTGGAGAAAATCACAAAGTACAAAGACCTGCAAATAGCAGTAGAGTGACTGTAGCAAAAGAAAGCAAAGATAATACCAATAGTAATAGGTGCCTTGAGTGCAATTCAAAACATCTGGAGCAATATTTGAATGCCATTATTAAAATCACCATCAGTGAACTGCAAAATACAGAAGGATCTTGACAGACTTGAACATTGGGCACTATCTAACAAAATAAAATTCAACAGTGAAAAAAGTAAGGTTCTACATTTAGGTAAGAAAAACAAAATGCACAGGTACAGAATATGTGGTACCTTGCTCAATAGTAGTAACTGTGAGAGGGATCTTGGAGTCCTAATGGACAACCATTTAGACATGAGCCAACAGTGTACAGCAGCTGTCAAAAAAGCCAACACAGTTCTGGTCTGCATAAACAGAGGGATAGAATCAAGATCACGTGAAGTGTTAATACCACTTTATAATGCCTTGGTAAGGCCACACTTGGAGAACTGCATTCAGTTTTGGTCACCATGATATAAAAAAGATGTTGAGACTCTAGAAAGAGTGTAGAGAAGAACAACAAAGGTGATTAGGGGACTGGAGGCTAAAACATATGAAGAACGGTGGCGGGAACTAGGTATGTCTAGTTTAATGAAAAAAAAGACTAGGGGAGCCATGATAGCAGTGTTCCAGTATCTCAGGGGTTGCCACAAAGAAGAGG
>WNWU01016817.1:0-15567 GCA_012654045.1 Ptyas mucosa | reverse complement strand
AACAACTGTAATATTACATAATTAAGCAATGTGAGGATTGATATAAAAATAGATGACAATGGGAAGGGGTATAATATAGAATAGAAGTGAAAAATTGAATTTGATTAAGATTAGAGATGAGGATGAAGGGTAACATTGGTTTTTTAAAAAGATAGATGAGGAATAAATATGGCAAAAAGGAAATATAGAAATTGTAAATTTAAGTGAAATGACTAAACACTGTTTAAATTTGTGAACCGGCCAAATATTCTGTTCAAAGAAAATACATTGTATGTTTGTATGTGTGTTTCTAATTATTGCTATTTCTTCATATTTGTTCTCTTTTATTCTTTAAAATTTAACAATTCATTCTTTATCTTAATATCTTTATATGTGTTTGGGGTTGGTTTTCTTCCCTTTCATCTTTTTTATTGTACAGCAATCTTTCTCCTCAAACCTACCACCTCTTTTCTTTCCTTCTTACTTTCTCTTCCCCCCTTCTTCTCCTCCCTACTTCCTCTTCCTTTCTTCTTCTCCTCCTCTCTTCCTCCCTCTCCTTTTATGCACATGGACTCCTTTTATCCACATGGACTACTCAGAGGGCTGAAAAAGTTATTTTTGACTGGTCCTCGCACTTGTGACCAGTCCTTGAACTTACGACTGTCCTCACATTTTATGTTTTGGCCCTATCTTGTCACCATGGTGAAGAGAAGCAGTTGTGAAATGAGTGACACCGTTTTTAAGAATGCTACAATGGGCATAAATGATGACCAGTCATAAGTGTGAAGACTGGTCAAAAGTGCGAGGACCTGTCAGAAATCACTTTTTTCAGCCCTTTGAGTAGTCCTTTTGTGCACATGGACTACTCAGAGGGCTGAAAAAGTTATTTTTGACTGGTCCTCACACTTGTGACCAGTCCTCGCACTTCTGACTGGTCCTCACACTTATGACCATCCTCACATTTATGCCCGTGCAGCATTCTTAAAACCATGTCACTCATTTCACAACTGCTTCTCTTCACCATGGTGACAAGATAGGGCAAAAATGTAAAATGTGAGGACAGTTGTAAGTTTGAGGACTGGTCACAAGTGCAAGGACCAGTCAAAAATAACTTTTTCAGCCCTCTGAGTAGTCCATGTGCACAAAAGGACTACCCCGAGGGCTGAAAAAAGTGATTTCTGACAGGTCCTTGCACTTTTGACCAGTCTTTTTTTATTTTGAAATTTACCAGTAGCCGCTGCATTTTCCACCCCCGGCTTATACGCGAGTCAACAAGTTTTCCCAGTTTTGGGGGGTAAAATTTGGGGCCTCGGCTTATATGCAGGTCGGCTTATACGGTACAAATAAAATCCCCTGAGCTTTATTTTTTCAATGTTATTTCATCATTTTACTGAAACTTGGAACCAACTTGGAAGCCGGTAATAAATACCACAGAATCTGATTTCAGGTATGAGGAAGCTGTAGAATTATTTCGCACTTCTCTGAATATCTGATTGTGCAAAGTGAGTGGGTTTTCTCTTATGCACAAAACTGGTTGGTTTTAAGAATCTGCCTTCCTATTAAGTTGAGAGATTGATCCAAAGTGGAGATGGGTAACATAAGAATTAGACTGAGGACTGGGTTACTTCTTTCCAAAAGGCCAGATGATGTCTCTGTATAGGACTGATTTCTCCTTTAAAGTTACACCAGTGGGTTGCTACTGGTTCGCTCTGGATCGGGCGAACCGGTGGTGGTGGGAGGCTCTGCCCACCCACCCAGTTGCACGAGTGAGTGAGCACGTACGCACCCACGAGCGAACTGGTAGCGATGGGTTTTAAAATCTGCCCCTGAGTTACACACAGTGGAAAGCAGTTAGTTTCTGGAGAGGAATTCTCTTAGTACTCGGTAGCGCTTGAAAGAAGGATTCCTGAATGTCAAAAAAGCTCTAACTGCTTCTTTGACATTGGAGGAGGTGAGAAATATGCAAAGTCCCAAGGAATTGTTGCTTCTCAAAACTGTGAAAGCTTTAAATTAATGATTTCTGGGAAGCCAGTTGAGAAGCAGTTTGATGTAGTGGAATAAATCACCAGGCTAGACATCGGGGGGGGGGGGGGGGTTGTGAGTTCTAGCCCTGTTTAAGTCAAAGTCAGCTGGATGGCTCAGGGCCAGTCACTTTGTCTTTGTTTGGCAAGGACCAAACTCTAGGAAAAGCAGTGCCAAAAACATTGCATGGACCTGTCCAAGCAGTTGCCAACAATCAGCAATGACTTGAAGGCACAGACACACACAAAGTGAACAGGTAAGAATTTCTGTGTGTCACTATTGCAGCCGCTCTGCAGGTTTCTTTCTTTCCTAAATATAGGCTATTTTCTCTAGTAGAAGATAATTTTCAATCAGAGATTCAAAGAAGCAGTTTTGAATTACCAACACGATAGGCATATGTGTTCTGCACATAATGTTAAACAACACACCATCTTTAACAACATACCATTTAGCTAAGACACTGAGCTTGTCAATCAGAAAGGTCGCAGTTCGGCAGTTCGAAACCCTAGTACAGGTCTCCGTGAGCAGGGGGTTGGACTAGATAACCTCCAAGGTCCCTTCCAGCTCTGTTACTGGTCAAATGTAATAGGCAAATGTGCAAGCTCCTGTTTCTTAAGCAAATATAGTAGTAGATTATTGGAAATTTAGCACGGAGCAAAAATTAACTTTGGTCCCAAACAAGGGATTCCAACACTTTGCGTAAGGGAAAAGGTTTTCATTGTAAAGTTGTTTTTCAGTGCAAACATCATGCCCGTTGGTCTGAGCCAGGTTGGGAACCCAGGGGAAGGAAGTGACAGCCCCATTTCCTTCCATATTCATGTCTTTATATTAATGTGATATAGTAGAATATGGTTGGCCTTTTACCATGCTCTTTAGTATGTACTACATAGCTTCTTACTAGATATGTAACCTGGACGTATTGGTTACTGCTTGAAAAACCTTTTAGTTAAAGTGATTGCTTGCATATCAGTGTTTTAAGAATACAGAGTTTTCTGGGCATACATTCCAAGTATCACTGTATTGTGTTAATATAAATACAGTTTCTTAGGCAATGATATTTTATGGAAAGAATATATTTTACCAATTGTCATATACATATTCTTTACTGATTGCTTGCTGAAATATAGAAAGTTTGTTTAGCTGTATTAAGAGCACTAGTTCTGTGCTATCTATACACAGATTATTCAAGATAATTTTCCTGCAACAATCTTTACAAGAAAAACAATAAACTCTTGGTTTAACATGAAATTCATTTTCCTGTTTTGCATTTCTCTTGCAAAACACCTCAGCCATATCAATTAGATTTACAAAATACTTTCTCTTGTGCTCTTGATGGCAAATGAATTAATTATCTAGCTCAGTGGGCAAGTCTTAGCTTTCAACAAAGTGTGTACTGTTGAACTGAGAGTGAAATGGAGAAATGCCCAGGCTGGCAGTTTAGCGAAAAGAAGCAAAAAAGAAGTTATTTTTAAAAAACATTATAGTCTAGATTTTGAATCTGAAACTTCTAATTAAGAACAAGTTATGTTATAGCAACAAGTATCAAAAAAGTTCATGGTTTTTAAACAATTGCTTCTTAAAGAATATTTATACTTGAGTATAATGTGGCCTTGAGGGTAAAAAGGAAGCAAAACCAGTGATTGCTGTAAAAATGAGTAGCATATAAAAACTGAACAAAGGATTTTGGGTTTTTTGCTAATATTTTCAGTGTAATCAAGAGTGGTGTGGTGGCCTAGTAGTGGAAATGCTCGCCTTCTACTCAGATGATTAATCCTTAGGTTAGTAGATGTTTCTCTCTCAGGGTGCAAAAAGAAAATACCTTTTGCAAACTACATAGTCATCAGGAAGGACATCCGGCCAGTAAATGCTCAGCTTCATTCAGTCGCTCCAACTCTATCTCAAATTAAGGGATTACAGGGTTGTAAAAGAAAAAAAACTTTTTTTTCCAGTGTAATCAAGAAAGCAGATGAAGTGCAATGTTTAATAGCTGGAGAGGTGGTTTTTGAGAAAGTCTACACAATAGGTATTTTGTTTAGCTTCAGTCGTCTGAGAAAATGCTCCTTTGCTGTTGATTTAGGAGTGGAATTCACAACATCTTCCCACTGTTGCTGTTATCATCCTGAGTTTATTGTTGAGTCTTGTACCATATTGTTATGTATTTTTTATTTTTATTTAGGTTCAAGACAACTTTGACAAAGTTGAATTCTATAAAATGTGCTGGACTCTGTGTGCCAGAAAAAATCTCACAAAAAATACCCTACTTCTTACTGATGATGATGCTTTTAAAGTGTGGGTCATCTTCAATTTTCTATCTGAAGACAAATATCCATTAATCATTGTGCCAGAAGAGGTATGAAAGAGTTATTTCAAACATCCTTTTTTTTTTTCCTTTGAGCTAAGTTGAACTGATGGCTTTTTATAGTATTTTTTTACATAAAAGAATAATTTCTCTCCACTGGTTTTTAACAGAAAAAAAAAAGATCCAACAATTCTGTGTATGTTGTTCTATGCAACTATACACATCACTGAAACAGAGTTATTTTTCTCTTAAAAATCAGGCTGATGACAGTAGTACCTCAGATGAATTTTAAAAGGAGAACAAAGTATCAGTGGTGACCAATCATGATGGTTTTCCAAGCCCAGAGACCTTTCACATCCCTCTAATGCAGTGCTTCTCAAATAGTGGGGTGCGCCCCCCAGGGGGGGCACGAGGCTCCGTAAAAGGGGGCGCATTTGACCTCGGCATCTGATTGGCTGTCCAAAACCCTTGTGACACAAGCCTGTCGAAGCCATCTTTAGTGTGGGACGTCCGTCCACACTTACTTTGTTGCCCGACGGATGTGCGCCCAATTGATGCTCAAATGACTGACAATGACCTTCTCCTGTGAAACATAACGCTGCCCCAATTAATCAAACTTGCTAAAGAAATCGGGCTACCGCTGCTGACATTTGCATCGATAGTGAGCATTAAGCCAGTACATGTGACTGCGCATGCTCCTCCCTTTCAAGGAGAACAGACCTTTTTCTAATAATGATACTATTTACAGTCGCGCAGGGGGCGCGAAAAATGTTTTCTTCTTCCTAGGGGGGCATGACAGAAAATAATTGAGAAGCACTGCTCTAATGGATCTCTGATAAGCACTGAATGGCCATTGGGGAAATATAGCTGAAGGCAGATAGACAGGAATGCAATAATTTATTAGCTTGAAAACTGCCTTAAAAGCATATTTTTTAATGTACCAATAACTTCCAAAGTTAGCTCAGCATATAGTTCAGCATATAGTTCTCATGTTGTTTTCACTTTTTCTTATTCTGGCCAATATTTTGGTCATATGAGTGGTACAAGAGAGTCAGTTGCATTTAGTGTTTAAGGCACTAGACTGGAAACTAGGAGACTGTGAGTTCTAGTCCTGAGACATCTCGCCAGATGGGTGACTTTGGGACAGTCAGTCTCTCTCAGCCCTCAGAAAGAGGCAATGGCAAACCACTTTCAAAAACGTTGCCAAGAAAAATGCAGAGGCATGTTCAGGCAATTGCCTGACTTGAAGGAACACACAAAAAAAGTGCAGTTGTGCAGTGTAAGAGATTCTAGAGCAGGGGTGAAATGCAGCTGGCTCTATCCGGCTTGCGCAAGCTGGTAGCACCGGTGGCGGGGGGTTCGGCAAGCCGGTAGCGCCAGCAGCGGGAGACTCTGCCCCCTGAACTGGGACATCATCATGTCCCGATTTTGACCCTCTGCGCATCCGCAGATTATGGCACATGCGTGCATGAAGCTAGCACATGTGCTGATGATGACACGTGCACATTAGCGAGCTGGTAGGAAAGGTAAGTGCATTTTACCCCTGTTCTAGAGCAATAGTTTTTCTTACACATTTGTTACATTCACTCAGCTGTTGTGTATCTCTTTCTGTACAGATTGAATATTTGCTTAAGAAGCTGACAGAAGCAATGGGATTAGGTTGGCATCAAGAACAGTTTGAACATTACAAGATCAGTTTGGATGCCAATTGGGAAGGTCTTTCTGCTTGGGAACTGATTGAGCTCATTGGAAGTGGTCGGTTTAGCAAAGGGATGGATGGACCAACAGTGTCAATGGGCATTAATGAACTCTTCAGTGAACTTATATTGGATGTATTAAAACAGGTAAGCTCAGCCTACACACAGACAAACTTGAATTAATTATGCAGTATTATTAATGCCTCATAAAATTATATGGAAACAACACATTTTTCATTTAGAAAAGCTGTTTGGTGAGTACAGTTTATATGAATTCTCAGTATAAAAATAATTGAAATTAATGTAGTTTGAAAATATTTTTTTTGTGTCACAAGAAGCCACTTCCTTGCGAGATGGGCAGCTATATAAATTAGGTGAACAAATAAATTCTCATTATTTTAATCAGCTTCTGCAATTCATAAAAAGCTAAGAACTCTGAACTGAAAAAAATTTGCTGTGTTCTTTATGAAATGTAAAGTCAGCATCCCTATTGGATAGTTATTCACTGCTAGAAGAGTTTTTGAAATGAAAGTTAAAATTCTAAAAATTCTACATCACTTTGTATTTAATCTCGGGGTACAAAATGCATCATAGGACGCGTATACCAGTAATTCAATGGCACAATTTCTGACTAAAACATTAACAGTTTAACATGGGATTTTTGGCCCACTACCAAATATGGCTCATGGGAGATAAACGTGCCATGTGAATTTTTTAACCCACAGATTATAATTTTGTATAATGGTAGAAATTATAATTGATTATATTAGATAATAACTAATAAAAACAGGTTTGACCTCCAAGCACCCTCAGACTTATTTAGAGCTAAGCTAACTTACCCCAGGCAACGAAATCCTATAATGTCATGCAAACCGCTTACTGAGGATTTGACCAGGCTTACTCCCAAGACTGAAATGATAGCCTAGATCAGACCTGGGCATTTTACGGCCCCTGGGCCACATCCGGTCCTTTGGCTGTCCCTGTCCAGCCCATGTGAAGTCAATTGGAAATTAGAAATCAAATCTAAATAAGCAGTTGCTGTGTGCTCCTTCAGTTGGCTAATGGTCACAGGAGGGCAAGGAAACAAAGCAGTTTTCTGTACCTGTGTAGTGCTTGCCCCTTGCCTGAAGCAGCCTGAGGAGGTGGTAGTCCTCATGTGAGAGAACTGGGCTCGGCCATCCACCGTCACCTCAATTAAAGTGTGGCCTTATGGACAAATGGGTAGTTATCAATATCCTGTTTGCCACAATCTAAATAGTAACGTGGTGATAAGCACCTTAAAAGCAAAGAGAACAAAGTTTTGTAGGACTTAAATTCTACAAAATACATAAATTTATTTTGCAGTTGTCTGCGGTGTCTCAAATTTGAATATGACATGAAACATGGAGCATATGAGGGCATAAAGAGGAAGCGTGAATCTCAGAAGTCCAGGTGCATGGCTAAGAAGGGGGAAGGATGGGAAAGGTTTGCTTAAATCACATGTCAGTTGTGGTTTAGTTTCAATGCAACCAAGGCCCCTAAGGATCGCTTGCACATCTGACCCAGTTCTGTCAGGTGATTCACTAATATTCCCCAAAGTTTCATTTTCTTTGTAAGGCATTGTGATTTTGAGCACAGCACAAGCTTCTGATCACTGATAAGATCAGAGCGCTGCATGCAACCAAATTACATTGCTGCCTGAAACTCTGATATTTTATGCTAAAGCATTTTTTTAAAAAAATGCCTCATTTGCCTTTCAAGAAAGATTTTAGAAAAGTTGTCACACTGTTGCAATTGATCTAAGGCCTTTAGCTTAAATCTAGTTTTCTTTAAACTTAACTCACTGCTATACAGAGATTCAGCAACATTCGGATTGTGCTTTATTTTAAGGATAGTATATCCTCCTTACAGTAAAGCATTGGAGAGTTTTTAATCTTTAAAAATATGAAATTGTGTATTTGTTGTGTTTCGGTTGGTGAATTGACACTACAGTTCAGATTTCTAAAAACAGGCAAAAGAGAAAGGGACAAGAATTAGTGAGGAAACTGATTTAGTTAAGGTTCATAAATGTTTAACTGAAACTTGTGGATTGCCCAAAATGAATAACTTTCTGAAAGGCAAGTAGGATAGAATATCTGACTGACTGTGATGAACCATAATAATGAAAAGGTAGAGCCTCTCAACTCTTGCTTTAATTGGGTCTTCTTCGACAAAATTCTTTGTGATGTGTCTGGACATTGTGAAGATCAGAACTGAAGGAGCTTGAGACTGATAGCACAATGGATGATGATATTTATATGTTTGAAATTAATGTAAATATCCAGGACCAGATAAATGACATCCTAGGATATTAAAGGAATTAATCTAACCAAGCTCTTATGCGGTATCATTGAGGCATCCTGAGGGATTTGTGAATTGCCAGGGGCTTGGAAGATAGTAAGCAGTGTTCCCAACTTCAGAAAGGAGAAAAAGGAAGAGTTAGCTGAGGGTATCTGGTTTCCCACCCAGACATTAGGCCCCCATAGTAGATGAGCTTATTTAGTGTGGGGGTTGTCTGTTTATTTAGTTTTGCTGTATGCATACAAGGTTCCTTTATTTTTCTTTATGTTTAACCAGTATTGTGGTTATTTTATTGATTTAACATGCAAAGCTGTATTAGGATACAAAAATCGTATGCATGCATGTACCGTAGAACGTGAGATATATGAAAAATACCTTGGAGTAGTATCTTGGAGTCCTCATTACCAAATGTCTTGTTTAATAACTGTTCAAAGTAATAGTGGTGTAAAAACAACAGCTTTGCCACCTCTCCTCACATCTATGAGTGTCATAGCACCTTGTGGTCAAGCGATCACCATTTTTGATGCTTCTCAAAAGAAATTCTGATAAGCAGAATTAATGGAGAATGAGGCAATAAAATTTCAAGTTGCAATTGTGTGATGTCTTGCTTAACAACTGCAATGGCTCACATAACAAGCACATGGAAAATGACATTATAAGTCTGTCACGGTCACATGGTTTTTCAGTAAGCGAACAATGGCATTTAGTGATGAATTTGCTAGTCCCAATTGGGATAAGCAAGGACTACCTATAATGGATTACAAACCGAGTATGAATCAACAGTATAAGGTGGCTGAAAACAAGGAAATACAATTTCAGGCTGCATCAATAGAAGCATAATTTCAAAACTCTTTTCATAATAGAACAGAATAAATAGAATAATCTTTTCATCCTATTCTATTTATATCTCATCTTGAGTACAATGTCCAGTTCTGATCACCACACTTTAAGGAGGATTTGAAAAAAAAACCTGGCACATATTTAGAGAAGGGCAATGAAGATGATCAGGGGACTAAAAACTGTAACCTATAAATAACGATTGAAAGTTCTGGGATAGTTTAGCTGCCTTTCTTTGGATATGTGAAAGAATGTCAAATAGAAGACATCTGTTCCAGAATACAGGACATGGAAAAATGAATGTAAGTTACTGGAAGGTGATTCTGCTTGAATGTTAGGGAAGGAAAAAGTCTCTAACAATAAGAAGTGTTTGACAGTGTAACTAATTATCCAAGAAGATGGTGGGCTCCCTTTTATCGAATCAGTTGAGGTGGAGGCTGCATGGTCATTTTTTGGGGGATGCTTGAATTTGGATTCCTTTATACTGTATATACTCAAGTATAAGCCAACCCGAATATAAGCCAAGGCCCCCAATTTTACCACAAAAAACTGGGAAAAGTTATTGACTCGAGTATAAGCCGGGGGTGGGAAATGCAGCAGCTACTGGTAAATTTCAAAATAAAAAAAGACTGGTCAAAAGTGCGAGGACCTGTCAGAAATCACTTTTTTCAGCCCTCTGGGTAGTCCTTTTGTGCATATGGACTATTCAGAGGGCTGAAAAAGTAATTTTTGACTGGTCCTCGCACTTGTGACCAGTCCTCGAACTTACGATTGTCCTCACATTTTACATTTTTGCCCTATCTTATCACCATTTCTCTCTTCCCCTCTGTTTCTCATTCTTTCTCTCTCCCCCTCTTTCTCTCTCTCTCTCTCCCACTCATTCTCTCATTCTCTTTCTCCCCCCTTTCTCAGAGAGGTGGTAGGTTTGAGGAGAAAGATTGCTGTACAATAAAAAAGATGAAAGGGAAGAAAACCAACCCCAAACAAATATAAAGATATCAAGATAAAGAATGAATTGTTAAACTTTAAAGAATAAAAGAGAACAAATATGATTAAATAGCAATAATTAGAAACACACATGCAAACATACAATGTATTTTCTTTGAGCAGAGTATTTGGCCGGTTCACAAATTTAAACAGTGTTTAGTCATTTCACTTAAATTTACAATTTCTATATTTCCTTTTTGCCATATTTATTCCTCATCTATCTTTTTAAAAAACCAATATTACCCTTCATCCTCATCTCTAATCTTAATCAAATTCAATTTTTCACTTCTATTCTATATTATACCCCTTTCCATTGTCATCTATTTTTATATCCATCCTCACATTGGTTAATTATGTAATATTACAGTTGTTCAATACAAATTCAACATTTTAATATAAATCTATTAGTTATATAACTATCTTTTTTGCATATTAATCAATATGAACATGAATATTTCAATTATTTCCATGCAATCCAATTTCTTACAAATCAATTACTGGTAATTATATTTACCAATAATAATAAACCAAAAATTTCCCCCATATATTCTTCCAAACCACAACTTAACCATTTCTGCTTTCAACACAATATACAATTAATAGTATCTCAATTATTACAATTCCCTAGTTAAATAGAGCTTTTTTTCTTTTGTGTTTTAAAATCTTGAACTCTCCTCTTTTGCCATCTGCCATAAATTTCCCATTGTTTGCACGTACCTTTTTTGATGAGGAAAAAGAAAAGAAAACTGCCTTTCCAACCTGGCAAGCAAACAGCAAAGGCAACAATCTGCTTTAGTTTCAGTTTCGTTTTCAGCTTGAATTGCACAAGGAGAAAAAAAAGTGTGCTCCAGCAGAACTCTTTGCAGCTAGAAAAAGACTCCTGCCCAAAACAGCTGAGAGCAAATCAGCTGAGAGTCGGGAGGCTGTTCAAATCAGCTTATGGTAATTAACCTATACTGAAGCTGAAAGGGGCTGTTTTTTCTATTTTTGCAGACACGAGTCTACTCATTTGTTTTCTTTTAAAAAGGCATTTTTTTTCATGACTCCAATATAAGCCGAGGGGGGCTTTTTCAGCCTGAAAAACGTGCTGAAAAACTCGGCTTATATTCGAGTATATACGGTAATTAGGCTATTGGATTTGATGCTTAAGTAGCCATTTCGAAATCTGTGAGTTCTCTTTCATATTGCAACGTTTTAAGAAAGCAAAATAACCTGGTGGGTATTTATGCTAATAAAATTGGTAGGCAACCAAAGATTCAAGGGATGATTCATAGCATATTCAGAGTCTTTAGTGTCTAGTAAATTATTTCATGTTAAATAATAGAACGATCTCTCTTTAAATGTAAATTTTTTTCTGTCTCACACCATTTAAATAGTTTACAAAGTGGATAATTTCTAACAGGTATGTACTCCTATCTTAAAATTTTCAACAGTTATTTGATATTGAACGATAGACAATATGATAATTTGTGCCTTTCAAAGACCAATTTTGTTTACGTCATGTAATCCAGCGGCTCCTAACCTTTTGCGCACCAGGGACTGGTTCCATGGAGAGAGGTTGTTCCGTGGAAGGGAGGGGGGCGTGGTTTCTCAAGCTGTCTGCATCCCATGGATGAGGCTTCACTTGTTTGCACAGCCTGGTTTCTGGCATGCTGCAGACAGGTGGCAGTCATGGACCGGGGATTGGGGAGTAGAGGCTGAGGGTCAGCTGTGCTTACTGGCAGAGAGGACTTCCTCTCCATCCAATAAGTATCAGGGTGGGTGATTCTTTTTCTCTAAGGATTTACATTTTTTTTCTCACTGAAGATAAAAAGTTGAGTTACTCTGATGGTTTTTCATAAACTGTGCTTGTTAAAAATTATGTTTAAATGCTTACAGTGATTGATTGAAAAGTCTGAGTAATATCTCTTGAAGAATTTAAACATTCAAAGTTAAAATAATGTAATTACTTCATTGTTTTTATAGGGTTATATGTGGAAGAAGGGACACAAAAGGAAAAACTGGACAGAACGTTGGTTTGTTTTAAAACCAAATGTTATATCATACTATGTTAGTGAAGATTTAAAAGACAAAAGAGGAGACATTGTACTGGATGGCAACTGTACTGTAGAGGTAAAAATAAACAAACGTTTGAAAAATAATACTTTTCTAGATGATGAATATGAAAATAACATAACTTACATATATTTGGTTCAACCTGTTAGATAAATTCTGGAATTTTTATTTTCATGGAAAATACAACAGAGTGCTAACAATAATATTCGTGAAAAGAGGGAAGAATCTTTATTTTTTGAAATGTCCATTCGGGATTCTTTCTTAATTTATGAAATTTTTGTTATCCAGTGAAAACCATATAGACCAGTGATGGCACAGTGGGCCCGGTAGGCCCATTTTTCGCTCTCCCCAGGCTCCAGAGCCTTTCTAGGAGCCCGGGGAGGGCAAACATGGCCTTCCCCATCCCCTCAGAGGCCCTCCGGAGGCCGGAAACAGTGTGTTTCCTGACTTCTGGTGGGCCCAGAAGGCCTGAAAATCAACTGGCTGGTGCACGCATGCGTGCCGGAACTGAGCTCGTGTGCCCACCAATATGGCTCCATGTGCCACCTGTGGCACCCGTGCCATAGGTTCGCCATCACGGATATAGACTATACAGCTGGGGTTTTTTTTTCTCTGACATGCCTAAAAAAAATTGCACATTTTATTTTAATTTATGCCTGTTCCTGCAAAGGCTACATTAGAAGTGGGACATGTCTTGCAAATATGATTCAGAATAAAGTACTTTCCTTGTGAACAGCTTTGATCAACACCATTTTCATCTTTATAGTATTCTAAAAATGCAGATCACTCAAATATTTTTCATGAAACGGGGGGAAAATTTGAATTGCCCCAAACATATCTTGATAGCTTGTTTTAGGAAAAAAAAAGTGATATAACATTTATTCATGTTTAACTTTTGTGCATGGGGATAATATTTTTGGGATATTTCATATGTTCAGAGGCTCTGAGCTAACAAACAATATTGTGAATATCAGTTCAATGTCATATTTGCTATGCTTCATAGAAAACAATCTTATTTTCTCTTATTAGGCCTTGCCCGACAAAGATGGCAAAAAATGTCTCTTTCTTATAAATAATTTAGAGAAATGTTTTGAGATTAGTGCCTCTGATAAGAAGAAGAAACAGGAATGGATTCAAGGTAAACTTTTGCTGCTTTGCTTGATAGAAACCAGTTTGGAAGCTTTTTTTTTAAAAAATTTATTTATATGCTGCCCTTCTCCGGAGACTCAGGGCGGCTTACAATGCGTTAAGCAATAGCCTTCATACTTTTGTATATTTATACAAAGTCAGCTTATTGCCTCCACAATCTGGGTCCTCATTTTACCTACCTTAGAAAGGATGGAAGGCTGAGTCAACCTTGAGCCTGGTGAGATTTGAACTTGCAGTAATTGCAGGCAGCTGATGTTAATAACAGTGCTTTAGTCTGCTGTGCCACCAGGATTCTTCCTTATAAATTCTGTTTTTCTATTCACTGCTTAATGGACCCTCCTGTTCGTGAGCCTGTTGTGAAATCACTTGTAAATCTGACTACTAATAAGACAATAGATGTCCTACTAAGCTTCAGGCCAATGAAGAGATTGGACAACCATTTGTCTGAAATGGCATAGGTTCTCCTGCCTGAGCAGGGGGTTGGACTAGGAGACCTCCAAGGTCCCTTCCAACTCTGTTATTCTGAGTTAAATAATTATCTAACTACTATTTCTGTTTCTCTCTTCTGGCCAAATGTTTTGGTTCTGTATTATATGTCTGATTGTACATCTGATTGTTTTTATCACTAACCCCCATGCAGTGATTATGGTGAAAAATGTATTTCATTGTCCGGAGAACTAGCATTATCACAATGCTAGTATTGCATTTGATATTAACTGTTTTCATTCTGATATTTCACATACTATAATTATATATCACTATTACATTATTGATATTGATACACTACGGGGTTGTTGCTTTTTGACAAACAAATGTGGTTTTATTTTTAAAATTATTGATGAAGGCCTAATGTTAGAAACAGAACAGCATTATAAGACTGAAAATTAGAAATATTATCATGGCTATTCTCATTATTTAGCCATTCAGACAACGGTAAATCTGCTGAAATTAAAAAGCCCTTCACCTCATAAAGAGGCACGCCAGAAACGGAAAGAATTACGCCAAAAACTGCAGGCGGAACAAGCAGAACTGGAGAGACAAATGAAAGAGCTCCAAATAGCAAATGAAAATAAGCAGAAGGAACTGGAAACCGTCCGAAAGGTAAATCTGAGATTTTGTAACATTCTAGAATGTAGGATTAATACTTTAGTTGTAAACTGTATTTTTGAAGCCATAGATTTGAAGGGACTGTAGAAGTCATTGTTCTTCTTAGTTCTTCTTATTCTTGGTCGATGATGTTCTTAAAATTTATCCTGCTAGATAGTAGGGTCTTCTGAGTTTGTTTCAGGCTCACTTAAATTCACGCAACAGAATTGTCAATGTATGATGCCCTGAGGAGGTTGTGCTTCAGACTGCTCACTGCAGAATCTGACATTGATTAGGACTGAGAGGGATTGACTGGCCCAAGGCCTCATAGCTGGCTTCTATAGCTAAGGGAAAACTAGAACCAGTCTACCCATTCCTTGTCCAGTAGCTTAACCACTACCCTGTGGTTCATGATTATAGCAATGTATGTATTAACATATGGAAATAATATAGTGTACTGTCCTAGGAAAGTGCCTTGAACATAATTATCTAAAATCAAGTCTTCAGGGCATCCAGAAAGAAGGACAGGTTGGTGAAGTTCCTTCTTAAGATTTCTGTTACAGCATTGCCACAGGGAATTGGTAATTTTGCATTATTCTTCTTAAATGTTGCTGGAAATGTTACCGTATATACTCGAGTATAAGCCGAGTTTTTCAGCCCATTTTTCAGCCTGAAAAACGCCCCCTCGGCTTATACCCGGGTCACAAAAAAATGACTTTCCCTGCAAGCTAGGAAACAGCGGGAGAACGGGGTTTGCTTACCCCGCCCACTCCCAATCTATTGGGACTGCCTCCTGAGTTCCAGCTGATGGCTAGAGGGGAAAAAAACACTTTAAATTCTTGCCGCAGGGCTTCAAAGGCCCCCCCTACAGCTGATCAGGGTTAAAAAAAAACAAATGAGAAGATCAGTGCCCGCTACAAAAAGGTGCCTTCTGCAAAGAGCACATTTTTTTAAAAAAGGTGCCTGCTGCAAAGAGCACATTTTTTTAAAAAAGGTGCCTTCTGCAAAGAGCACATTTTTTTTTCTTCTGCTGAAACCCAAAGCGAAACTAAAACAGCTTGTTGGCTTTGCTGTTTGCTAAGGCAGATTTGATTTCTTTTTCCTCATCAAAAAAGGTTGGTGCAAACAATGGGAAAT
>WNWU01016784.1:0-10591 GCA_012654045.1 Ptyas mucosa | reverse complement strand
AGCTAGATGATAGCTAGAAGAGAGAGAGAGAGAGAGAGAGAGAGAGATAGGAGAGAGAGAGAGAGAGACTTAAAATCTACAAAAAATTATAGGGAAAGGTAAAACATTAGATAAATATAAGAAAACATAAACATTAATATGTGGCTCACAAAATCTACTACAATATAAAATGTTTTTCTGCCCTCATGAAAGATTAAGAAATAGTGTATGTTTATCTTTTATTTCATATACAGTGAAGAATTGGTTAGCATTGATACCTGGCTACAGTCATGTTCCCCACCCAAGATAATTATATTAGGAGGATTTTTATACCTTTTTCATTGGATGTTGTGCACCATAAATCAACTAGTCCAGGACCTAGATGTGTGTTGGACTGTCTTCAACCTATAGTTATCTTGAATAGCTCTCTAATATGAGCTACATAGGCTGATACTCCCAGTCTCTTTCCTTTGCAAACTGTCATCTGCAGGACCCAAGGAGACAAACATCTTTGTTGTAGCCTTCCTTCACAATCTACTTCCTTCACAATCTATTTGATTAGGGGACTGGAGGCTAAAACATATGAAGAATGGTTGCAGGAACTGGGTATGGCTAGTTTAATGAAAAGAAGGACTAGGGGAGACATGATAGCAGTCTTCCAATATCTCAGGGGCTGCCACAAAGAAGAGGGAGTCAAGCTCTTCTCCAAAGCACCTGAAGGCAGGACAAGAAGCAACGGGTGGAAACGAATCAAGGAGAGGAGCAACTTAGAACTAAGGAGAAATTTCCTGACAGTTAGAACAATTAATCAGTGGAACAATTTGCCTGCAGAAGTTGTAAATGCTCCAACACTGGAAGTTTTAAAGAAGTTGGATAACCATTTGTCTGAAGTGGTGTAGGGTTTCCTGCCTAAGCAGGGGGTTGGATTAGAAGACCTCCGAGATCCCTTCCAACTCTGTTATTCTATATTCTATACTTCTGCTCAAGGCAACTTCCTTTAACCAGAATTCCTGCCCCAAGTGTCTATTTCCAACACACCTCGTACATCAAGCCAGTAGCCAAAAATGGCACCAACAGGGAGAAGTAGCTGCCATCATCTTGAACGGTGTAGTTCTGCGATGTCGCAAGTTCGTTTGTCAGCTGAAGGCTACCCACATAAGGAACCCAGTAGCGATCCAGATTCCCGCGCGTCATCCTCACGCCAATCTGTCCTTCTTCGCAGAAGCCCTCGAACAGTGGGAGAACTGGACAATGGGAGCAATCAGACACAAGAAGGAAAATAGAAATCTTGAAGATTTTATTCGATTTCAGGATTGACTGACTGACTGACTGATTTATTGATTTTTGGCTTTGGTGAACAGGGCAGAGTGGTCTGGTTCCCATAAGACAAGGATCCCCAAATTTGGCAACTTTAAGACTTGTGGACTTCAACTCCCAGAATTCTCCAGCCAGCATGGCCCCTTCAGGACTTGCGGACTTCAACTCCCAAAATTCCTGGGCCACCATGGACTCTTTATGAGTTATGAACTTCAACTCCCAGAAATCCTGGGCCACCATGGCCCCTTCAGGACTTGTGGACTTCAACTCCCAGAATTCCTGGGCCACCATGGCCCCTTCATGACTTGCAGACTTCAATTCTGGGAGTTGAAGTCCACAAGTCTTAAAGTTGCTAAGTTTGGAGACACCTGCCATAAAATATAGACCAGAATGGATAATGTTTGATGGCCAGAAAATATTACAGTGTTTTGAGGCTGAAGGAGAACCATAGTAGACAATTGGCATAGCAAGTCAGCACCCACGCACCCTGCTAGAGAATGAAATATTTTGGGGAATATTAAAAAGGCAGGATAGAATATTTCCCCCAAAGGAGAAATGGGAGGGAAAAAAATCTTAAGGGAGCCAGAAACCAGCCCCAGTCTCCCTGCCCCAAGCAGAAACTGAGGAGGCCAGCTCTTAGAAATGCAGATTTGGTAAACCATTCAGAAAGACTAGGTCAGATGGAAACTCCAGATAAGCAATAAGACAAAGGTTGACAAGATTAGCTCAGAGAAACACGTAGGATTTGCATTTCCCCTTGTAAAAAGTTAGCACCCACCCCTCCTAGAAGAATGAAATATTTTAGGAAATATTAAAAAGGCAGAATATTATATTTCCCCCAAAAGAGAAATAGAAATCTTAAGGGAGACAGAAACGCAGCTCCCTGCCCCCAGCAGATATTCGGTGTCCATTGAGATGGACTGGGCCAGCCTATCTACAAAACAAAAGACCTTCAGCTCCAGGGTGATGGGATTAAGACAGGACCCTCCAGGACATAATAGGATTAACCCATCTAGCAGCAGGGCTCACTGCATTGCAAAACCTCCTAAGGACATTAGATCAGCCCAGGCTTCAACCAAACTTGTCTCAGACAAACTGGCTACCAGGGCCCCTTTATGATTTGCAGACTTCAACTCCCAGAATTCCTGGGCCAGCATGGCCCCTTCATGACTTGCGGACTTCAACTCCCAGAATTCCTGGGCCAGCATGGCTGGCTCAGGAATTCTGGGAGTTGAAGTCCACAATTCATAAAAGGACCATCGTTCCCCAACCCTGATCTAATTGGATGTTGATGACTTTTAAGCACTCCAGAATCCGGATCAGTTTGGCCAAGCAGACTCACCTACATCAGCGACTTCACATTCAATGACTCCAGGGTGAGTAAATGACTTGCCCTTCGGGAGCAGGAAAAATGTATATTCGAGATGCAAAGTGTATTTCCTGAAGTTGCCATATAGATACTACAAGAGAAAAAAAGTTCTTTAGGCACACAAACGCATTGACATATAGGCAGGGGTGAAATCTATCTTCCCTACCGGTTCGGAAGTGCACGCACCGCATGTGTGCAGACCCTCTGCGCATGCGCAAACCCTTCTCCGCGTGCGCAGAGGATAAAAAACAGGTTACTTCCTGGTTTTAACCAGGAAGTAATGATGACTGGGCAGGTGGGTGGAGCCTCACGCTACCGTCGCTACCGGTTCAGTTGAACCGGTCCGAACCGGTAGCATTTCACCCCTGCATATAGGGATTCCCCTGCTGAAAGCATTTAAATTATCAATTCTTGCTATTCTCAACCTGTGGCAATCCTCAAAGAAACCCATCTACTTTGGCTGAAGGAGTACAGGAAGTCCTCAATTTACGGCCACAATCGAGCCCAACATTTCCATTGCTATGGGGGGGGACAGTTGTTAAGTGAGTTCTGCCCTGTTTTACGAACTTTCTTGCCCCCGTTGCTAAGCGAATCACTGCCGTAACACGGTTAAGTGAATCCAGCTTCGCCATTGACTCTGCTTATCAGAAGGTCGCAAAAGTTGATCACTTACCTTAAAAAAAAAAAAGAAGTCCAAGGAACATGCCCTTATCTTCCACAAAAGGCAAGCACAACTTAACTCAGTAAGCTTAATGTTATCAACTCATTTGAACAACAGGGACTAGTACCTTGTCACAATCAAAGCTGCAAACGTCCGGCACTTGGGCAAAAACTCTCCCCTGAACCTTGCCATGCAATTTTCCCCCTTCTTACCTTCTGTTCCACCAGAGGGTTGGAGAAAGGGACCTTGAGAACGAAAACTCGGGTGTGATTGGCGTTGGGGACTTCCTCGAGGGTGCAGCCATGTCCTTTGATTTCCGGTGGCGATAAGAGTTTGCCGCCTATCGTAATGGCAGTCAGCTCCATATCGGCAAGGAAGTTCCCTATGGTGACATCGAAGTAACCTCTCTCTGGAACCGTGTCTAAGGAGAAACAGAAGTTTCAGAACAGGGGTTAAAATGCAGTACTGCAGGCAATGTCTGTTGTGGTCCGCCAGCAGCCTGCGGAGCTGGTAGCGGAGGCTGAGCGATGAGGCTGAGGAAGAACATGGGCCAGTCCTGGAGGCTGGGGAAGGCCCGGATGAGGGCTTTGCGTCGGAGGCAGAAATGGGGCCAGGGCCATTGGGGAATGATATGTGGACTCTGGAGCCTCCAGAGGCTGACAGTAGAGAGGCAGGGGAACAGTAGGAGCCTGTTCCTAGTGTACGTATGAGAAGAGCTGCCAGAAGGCAAGAGCAGCTACAGGAAAGAGGACAACTCAGGAGATGATTGGCCCTTCCCATAAGGCTTAAAAGACCAGCAACGGCTCTTGGGCTCTTTGTCGGAAAACAACGTTGAGAGACTTGCTGCACTTATCTCTTGTCAGCGTCTCCTGCTTTTGAACTTTTGCCAAGAGAAGCCTTTGGCAGTTTGCCTAATTATACTAAGGTTGGTGATTAGACTGAAGAATTTGTGTTATGAAGAGTTTGTTTTAATTTAGTTTGGACTACGCTGAGAATGAGTTAATTCTCAGCTGTTCTAATAAAGTCTGTTTGTTTTGGAACTGTTTGCGCCGATTACTACCTACTTGGGCCTGGGTCACAACAATGTCTGCTGGCTGCCGGCTGCCAGGAGTTTGGCAGTTCAAATCTCCCCAGGCTCAAGGTTGACTCAGCCTTCTGAGGTGGGTAAAATGAGGGTCCAGATTGTTGGGGGCAATATGCTGATTCTGTAAACCGCTTAGAGAGGGTTTTTTTTTTTAAAAAAAAATTGATTTATATGCCGCCCTTCTCCGGAGACTTAGGGCGGCTTACAATGCACTAAGCAATAGTCTTCATACTTTTGTATATTTATACAAAGTCAGCTTATTGCCCCCACAAACTGGGTCCTCAATTTACCCACCTTAGAAAGGATGGAAGGCTGAGTCAACCTTGAGCCTGGTGAGATTCGAACCTGCAATAATTGCAGGCAGCTGGTGTTAATAACAGGATGCTTTAGACCACTGTACTATCCAAGGGTTGTAAAAGCACTGTGAAGCAGTATATAAGTCTAAGTGCTATTGCTATTTCAGCTGGAGGAATCTAAGCATAGGACAATTTTCCTGATGTAGTTGGGGGTAACAGTATTCCTGAGAGATCTCCTTCTATGTCCGGAGAAATGTAAATACAGGTAATCCTGTATTTGTAAATTCAGGTAATCCTCGACTTACGACCACAATTGAGCCCAAGATTTCCATTGCTGAGTGTTGTGGCCTGTTGGCCGCCGGCCCCTCCAGCAGCCAGATCAGAAGAGGAGGAGGCGTGGGAGTGAGAGTCAGGACCAGCATCAAGGCAACCTGAGAGTTCCGAGGGGGAAGAGGGAATGGAGCTGGCAGAGAGACAGACACACAGAGGCAGAGCCTGGGCTGTCCGTCAGCCCTCAGATGGAGAGTCAACAGCCCTCAGGTCTGGAGATGGCTGATGAGGAAGAGGAGGAACAGCTGGGTTCAATGCCTGAAGAGCAGATGCGCAGAAGGCAGAGGAGAGGAGAGCAGTGGAAATCTGTGGGCTGGTCCTTCGGACGGAAGAGCCATCACTGCTAGCAAAGCCCCACCCTAGCTCTGGGGATAAAAGGCAGGGGGTGGAGATGAATAGGTGTGGCAGACAACAGACTTGTTATCCTGAGGTGAAAGAGAAACTACAGAGGGTTTGCCATGTTTGGGGAGCTGGGTCAGAACACCCGTGCTCCACCAGGTGTCTTCCAAAGCCTGCTCGCCTCACCTAGGAAAAGCCGGGTGTGATACAAAAACTTACTGTCAGTGAGCAGCGGTATCTGGGGGGCAAAGGGGGTGCGGATAGACTTGAAGATCCGGTGACGGGTCCAGTCACTTTCATCTCCTCGCCATCTGCGGTCCAGAAGGAGTTTGATGGTATATGTGGTGCTGTAACGATTGTCGATCACGTCACTCTGGAAAGAAACAGACCAACCTCATCCATTCTGTGCCTCTTGTCTGAAAGTCTGTGGAGATTCTCGGCCATCCAGATCATGGTTGTCCTAAAGGTGCTTTAATTAAAGGCAACTGGACTTGAAGCTCCAAGACGTTCGTTCGTTCGTTCCTTCCTTCCTTCCTTCCCCCTCCCTCCTTTCCTTTCCTTCCCTTCCTTTCCCTTCCCTTTTTCCTTTCCTTTCTTCCTTTGTCCCTCCCTCCCTTTCTCTTCCCTTCTTTCCTTTCCCTTCTTTCCCTTCTTCTTCCCTTCCTTCCTCCCTCCCTCCCTCTCTCCCTCCCTCCCTTCTTTCCCTCCCCTCCCCTTTCCTTCATTTTCCCTTCCTTCCCTTCTTCCTTCCTTCCCTCCCTCCTTCCTTTCTTACTCCCTCCCTCCCTCCCTTCCTAAGCTTCTTGGATGAGAAGCAAAACGGTTTCCAGGGGAAACAAAGTCCAGTTGCCTTTTGAAAAAGCACCTTTGGGACATCTTGTCTGAAAGGGTGACGTCTATCCCCAGGGAAAGGACCTCTGCGCCCAGCACTGACCTCTGTGATTCCTCCCAGAGCTCCAATGGGTACTGTGATGCTGATGAAGTGCATGTCGGTCAAGAAGCTGTAGCCATTCTGCACAATGGTGCTCCTATCAATTCTGCGCCCATCCACGCCCATCTCGATGGTTTCATCTTCAAACTGAAGGGGGAAGGCCACCAGCGCCGGCATGATCCGTGGCGAAGTCCAGCGCAAAGCGCTGGCGGTGAAAGTGGGAGGGTCTGCAGGAGAAGGAAGCTGAGTGTGTGTGGGGTTGATAAGAAGATGATCGACCCTTTTGGGGGGGAACGACACACCTGTAATTTGGGGTAGGTGTTACAGGTGGTTTCAATAAAACCCTGCCAGGAAGAGCGACCTCTTCTGCTAGGCCTCAGATTAGAAAGCGGGGTGGACCCTTTGCGCGGTGTTTTGGTTTGTCAGTATTTTGTTTGCTTGTTTCTCTTTTTAGAGTATCTATTTCAGGGGTGTTTAAATCCAGCCTGTGGGGCCGGCTTGGGAATATCAAAGGACTGGGCTGCGGTGCCTCTGCCACTGAAAACAGGCCAAAAACAGGCAACACAGGCCATTTTCGGCCTCCAGCAGCACTCTTCCAGCTGAAAACAGGCGGCGCGTGGGCTTCAGGAGGCCTGTTTTCAGCCTCTTTTCAGCCGGCAGAGTGCTGCAGGAGGTCATGGAGAGAGAAAACGAGGTGCGGAGGAGCCACATGCCCCATTTTGGCCAGTTAAAGTGCTGCAAGAGGCATCTGTCCCATCTTCCCCCACTGCTCCCTGCCGGCCCACAGAGGAGAATTGCAATGCTGATCAGGCCCTCGAAGAAATCCAGTTTGACACCTCGATCTATCTTTTTGTTTTTATATTCTCTTAACTTGTAAGTCATGATGGATGGATGGATGGGGGGAGGGAGAGGAAGGAAGGAAGGAAGGAAGGAAGGAAGGAAGGAAGGAAGGAAGGAAGGAAGGAAGGGATAGGGAGGGATGAGAGAGGATGGAAGAAAGAGTAGAACGAGGAAGGAAGAGAGGAAGGAAGGAAGGAAGGCTCAACCACAATGCACAATTTAAGGATGAAAGCACCATATTCTCATCTATTAACTACCGTATCAAGTAAACAAAGAAAGCAAGTGACTCACTGATAGGACAGGCCACAGCAGTATCTACTATTAGAATCATCCAGGCCTGTTTATAGAAGATAGTGGCTCAGGCCACTTCCACTTCCAAGCCCTGCACCTACAGTGGAAGGAACAGCCAAGAGGCAGAGCTTATCCCGGTGCTAACACCTTGCAACTCAGATCAGATGAACATTTTACACCTTGGCTGAGGTTTTTGCCCCGTTTTACGACCTTTCTTTCCACGGTTGTTAAAGAGAATCACTGCAGGCGGTTAAAGTTAGTCACACCATTGCTTGGTGACTCGGCTTGCCCATTGACCTTTGCTCCTCAGAAGGTCGCATGCAACCGTCATGGATACATGCCAGTTGCCAAGCCTCCAAATGTTCATCGCGTGATCACGGGGAATGCCACAAGTGTGAAAAATGGCGGTAAGTCCCTTTTTTCAGTGCCATTATACCTTCGACAGGGGTGGGCTGCTGGGGGTTCGGGAGAACCTCTAGCTAAGATTTTGTGCAGTTTGGAGAACCCCTAAATCCCACTCCTGACTGGCCCCACCCCTCCCAGGAGTCCCCAAGCGGCCCGTTTTGGATGCAGATAAGGGTAGGGCGCGCGCGGAGGCTCAGGGAAGGTGAAAAACGGGCCTACCGGAAGTTCGGGAAGGCCGGAAACTGGCCCGTTTCCGGCCTCCGGATGGCCTCCGGAGCTTGGGGAGGCCATTTTCACCCTCCTGGAAGCTTGAGGAAAGTCTCTGGAGCCCAGGGAGGACAAACTGCCCCCCGTGCTGTGGTGCAGGAGGCTGACTAGGCCACGTCCACCATGGCCACACCCACCCAGCAACCGGGCAGAGAACCCCTTGCTAAAATTTTTGAAGCCCACCCATGAACCAAACCAGAGTCAGTTTTGCAATCTCTCAATGTTCAGCTTCTATCTCAGCCACCTCTCTGCCACCAGACCTGAAGTTCTGAACCTTAGCAAAGCTTGGACCTTCTCTTACCGTAGCCACTTCGGTCTGCTGGGTGCCGTAAGGGGTGCGGAAGAGAACACGGGTGGCTGTCGTATTGAAGCCGTAGCCCATGCCGTAAGCTTGGGTAGCCATCATGTCCTGAACGAAACCATTTTGGAAATGGAAAACTACTTGCCAGACTTGGTTTATAGCTCCTTGGGCCTGCAAGGACAAACACAGGTGAGAGTGAGGGAAGAAAAAAAGGAAACGTTCAGAGACCCAGAGTCCTGCTTGAGGCTTAAAAAGTGCTTCTGAAGAAAATGTGGCTCTAGATGTTTTGAGGAAGGTGCAATATTTGCAGAATTGTGTTGCATGCTACGTTCATCAAATGCAACGCTTGTTCTGTTGAAATAAGGGAGAATTAACGGCATGCTACAGATTATTCTAGGACAGGGGTCGGCAACCTTAAACACTCAAAGAGCCATTTAGACACATTTCCCACAGAAAACACCAGGAGCAGGGGTGGGTTCTAAATTTTTTTACTACTGGTTCTGTGGGCGTGGCTTATTTTGTGGGCGTGGCTTGATGGTCATGTGACAATTCTTTAGGATTTAGCAGAGGTACTGGTCTACCAGGCTTTTAACTGCTTGCAGAGCTGTACCGGTCTACTCATTTGTTTTTGGAGGCACTGATCTACCCATTTATTTTTTGCAGGCACTGGTCTACCCATGTATTTTTGCAGGCACCGATCTACTCATTTGTTTTCTTTTAACACTGATCAGCTGTAGGGCAAGAGTTTAAACAGTTTTTTTCCCTCTAGCCATCAGCTGGGACTCAGGAGGCAGCACTAGATTGGGGGTGCGGCCAAATAAAAGGTAAGAATAATGCAGGGGGGCGCAGAGGGTGGGGGGGCAGGGGGGCAGAACTGGTTCGGTGAAGTCATATTGTCACCGCTACCGGCTCGGGAGAACCGGGCTGAACCGGGTGGAACCCACACTGACCGGGAGACACAAAACCCTTCCTGTGCCTGACTATTTCTTGAGCGGCCACAGAATTAGCATATGTAGTTGAATTAAACATTCTGTTTTCTTCTGAAACTTTTATTTTCTTGGATTTATCCATGGTTGGCCTACCGGGGGTCAAAAAGCACAATAAATCATATGCAGGAGGGTATCACACATTGGTGGTTGTGATGCATATTTTGAGCAGCAGGGAGCCCCAGCAGAGGGATGAAAGAGCCACATGCAGCTCCAGAGCCGCGGGTTGCTGACCCCTGTTCTAGGAGATACAAGCTTTTATGAAGTTTCCGAAGAGCCGCGGTGGCGCAGTGGTTAGAGTGCAGTCCTGCAGGCTACTTCTGCTGCCTGCCTGCCTGTAATTTAGCAGATATTGGGGGCAAATATCCTGACTCTGTAAACGGCTTAGAGAGTGCTGTAAAGCACTGTGAAGCAGTATATAATCTCTAAGTGCTATTGCTATTCCTGCAAGGAAGTTCATGGATCAGTGAAGGCACCAATATAAGGAGCCTGAGACATCTGGAGACAGATGTTGTGAAGCTAAGGCAGCTGCCAGAACCAAAGATGTCTCCTTCTCACTCGTACACAGCTATTTCTAACTCCAAAGCCAGAATCCTGACACAAGATACCTGTAGTGGTATCTCTCCAGGCAAAGGAAAAATGAGACCTTCTCTAAATCAAGTATCCTAAAGACGTATAAACGCCATCTTCCCAAATTTCCCACCCACCCCATTGTGGAAAATTCTGGAAGCTGAAGTCCCCACACCTGGAGGATCTTGGTGTCTACTTCAGTGTTCCTCAACTTTGAAAACCTGGAGGTGTGTGGATTTCAATTCCCAGAATTCCCCAGCCAGCATCAATTACACCAAAGAAGAGTGTTGTGGTCCGCCAGCAGCCTACGGAGCTGGGAGCGGAATCGGACAGTGAGGAGGCTGGGGAGGAACATGGGCCAATCCTGGAGTCTGGGGAAGGCTCGGACGAGGGCTCTGCATCTGAAGCAGAGATGGGGCCAGGACTATCTGGGAGTTATGCGCGGACTCCGAAGCCTCCAGAGTCGGACAGCAGAGAGGTAGAGGAACAGGAGGAGCCTGTTCCTAGTGTGTGCATGCACAGAGCTTCCAGAAAGCAAGAACAGCTAAAACAAAAGGGAAGACTCGGGAGTAAGGCCTGGAGATGATTGGCCTCTCCCATAAGGCTTAAAAGAGGAGCAAAGGCA
>WNWU01016783.1:0-10665 GCA_012654045.1 Ptyas mucosa | reverse complement strand
AGCTAGATGATAGCTAGAAGAGAGAGAGAGAGAGAGAGAGAGAGAGATAGGAGAGAGAGAGAGAGAGACTTAAAATCTACAAAAAATTATAGGGAAAGGTAAAACATTAGATAAATATAAGAAAACATAAACATTAATATGTGGCTCACAAAATCTACTACAATATAAAATGTTTTTCTGCCCTCATGAAAGATTAAGAAATAGTGTATGTTTATCTTTTATTTCATATACAGTGAAGAATTGGTTAGCATTGATACCTGGCTACAGTCATGTTCCCCACCCAAGATAATTATATTAGGAGGATTTTTATACCTTTTTCATTGGATGTTGTGCACCATAAATCAACTAGTCCAGGACCTAGATGTGTGTTGGACTGTCTTCAACCTATAGTTATCTTGAATAGCTCTCTAATATGAGCTACATAGGCTGATACTCCCAGTCTCTTTCCTTTGCAAACTGTCATCTGCAGGACCCAAGGAGACAAACATCTTTGTTGTAGCCTTCCTTCACAATCTACTTCCTTCACAATCTATTTGATTAGGGGACTGGAGGCTAAAACATATGAAGAATGGTTGCAGGAACTGGGTATGGCTAGTTTAATGAAAAGAAGGACTAGGGGAGACATGATAGCAGTCTTCCAATATCTCAGGGGCTGCCACAAAGAAGAGGGAGTCAAGCTCTTCTCCAAAGCACCTGAAGGCAGGACAAGAAGCAACGGGTGGAAACGAATCAAGGAGAGGAGCAACTTAGAACTAAGGAGAAATTTCCTGACAGTTAGAACAATTAATCAGTGGAACAATTTGCCTGCAGAAGTTGTAAATGCTCCAACACTGGAAGTTTTAAAGAAGTTGGATAACCATTTGTCTGAAGTGGTGTAGGGTTTCCTGCCTAAGCAGGGGGTTGGATTAGAAGACCTCCGAGATCCCTTCCAACTCTGTTATTCTATATTCTATACTTCTGCTCAAGGCAACTTCCTTTAACCAGAATTCCTGCCCCAAGTGTCTATTTCCAACACACCTCGTACATCAAGCCAGTAGCCAAAAATGGCACCAACAGGGAGAAGTAGCTGCCATCATCTTGAACGGTGTAGTTCTGCGATGTCGCAAGTTCGTTTGTCAGCTGAAGGCTACCCACATAAGGAACCCAGTAGCGATCCAGATTCCCGCGCGTCATCCTCACGCCAATCTGTCCTTCTTCGCAGAAGCCCTTGAACAGTGGAAGAACTGGACAACGGGAGCAATCAGACACAACAAGAAAAATAGAAATTTGAAGATTTTATTCCATTTCAGGATCGACTGACTGACTGACTGACTGACTGATTGATTTTTGGCTTTGGTGAACAGGGCAGGGTGGTCTGGTTCCCATAAGACAGGGATCCCCAAATTTGGCAACTTTAAGACTTGTGGACTTCAACTCCCAGAATTCCTGGGCCACCATGGCCCCTTTATGACTTGTGGACTTCAACTCCCAGAATTCCTGGGCCACCATGGCCCCTTTATGACTTGTGGACTTCAACTCCCAGAATTCCTGGGCCACCATGGCCCCTTCATGACTTGCAGACTTCAATTCTGGGAGTTGAAGTCCACAAGTCTTAAAGTTGCTAAGTTTGGAGACACCTGCCATAAAATATAGACCAGAATGGATAATGTTTGATGGCCAGAAAATATTACAGTGTTTTGAGGCTGAAGGAGAACCATAGTAGACAATTGGCATAGCAAGTCAGCACCCACGCACCCTGCTAGAGAATGAAATATTTTGGGGAATATTAAAAAGGCAGGATAGAATATTTCCCCCAAAGGAGAAATGGGAGGGAAAAAAATCTTAAGGGAGCCAGAAACCAGCCCCAGTCTCCCTGCCCCAAGCAGAAACTGAGGAGGCCAGCTCTTAGAAATGCAGATTTGGTAAACCATTCAGAAAGACTAGGTCAGATGGAAACTCCAGATAAGCAATAAGACAAAGGTTGACAAGATTAGCTCAGAGAAACACGTAGGATTTGCATTTCCCCTTGTAAAAAGTTAGCACCCACCCCTCCTAGAAGAATGAAATATTTTAGGAAATATTAAAAAGGCAGAATATTATATTTCCCCCAAAAGAGAAATAGAAATCTTAAGGGAGACAGAAACGCAGCTCCCTGCCCCCAGCAGATATTCGGTGTCCATTGAGATGGACTGGGCCAGCCTATCTACAAAACAAAAGACCTTCAGCTCCAGGGTGATGGGATTAAGACAGGACCCTCCAGGACATAATAGGATTAACCCATCTAGCAGCAGGGCTCACTGCATTGCAAAACCTCCTAAGGACATTAGATCAGCCCAGGCTTCAACCAAACTTGTCTCAGACAAACTGGCTACCAGGGCCCCTTTATGATTTGCAGACTTCAACTCCCAGAATTCCTGGGCCAGCATGGCCCCTTCATGACTTGCGGACTTCAACTCCCAGAATTCCTGGGCCAGCATGGCTGGCTCAGGAATTCTGGGAGTTGAAGTCCACAATTCATAAAAGGACCATCGTTCCCCAACCCTGATCTAATTGGATGTTGATGACTTTTAAGCACTCCAGAATCCGGATCAGTTTGGCCAAGCAGACTCACCTACATCAGCGACTTCACATTCAATGACTCCAGGGTGAGTAAATGACTTGCCCTTCGGGAGCAGGAAAAATGTATATTCGAGATGCAAAGTGTATTTCCTGAAGTTGCCATATAGATACTACAAGAGAAAAAAAGTTCTTTAGGCACACAAACGCATTGACATATAGGCAGGGGTGAAATCTATCTTCCCTACCGGTTCGGAAGTGCACGCACCGCATGTGTGCAGACCCTCTGCGCATGCGCAAACCCTTCTCCGCGTGCGCAGAGGATAAAAAACAGGTTACTTCCTGGTTTTAACCAGGAAGTAATGATGACTGGGCAGGTGGGTGGAGCCTCACGCTACCGTCGCTACCGGTTCAGTTGAACCGGTCCGAACCGGTAGCATTTCACCCCTGCATATAGGGATTCCCCTGCTGAAAGCATTTAAATTATCAATTCTTGCTATTCTCAACCTGTGGCAATCCTCAAAGAAACCCATCTACTTTGGCTGAAGGAGTACAGGAAGTCCTCAATTTACGGCCACAATCGAGCCCAACATTTCCATTGCTATGGGGGGGGACAGTTGTTAAGTGAGTTCTGCCCTGTTTTACGAACTTTCTTGCCCCCGTTGCTAAGCGAATCACTGCCGTAACACGGTTAAGTGAATCCAGCTTCGCCATTGACTCTGCTTATCAGAAGGTCGCAAAAGTTGATCACTTACCTTAAAAAAAAAAAAGAAGTCCAAGGAACATGCCCTTATCTTCCACAAAAGGCAAGCACAACTTAACTCAGTAAGCTTAATGTTATCAACTCATTTGAACAACAGGGACTAGTACCTTGTCACAATCAAAGCTGCAAACGTCCGGCACTTGGGCAAAAACTCTCCCCTGAACCTTGCCATGCAATTTTCCCCCTTCTTACCTTCTGTTCCACCAGAGGGTTGGAGAAAGGGACCTTGAGAACGAAAACTCGGGTGTGATTGGCGTTGGGGACTTCCTCGAGGGTGCAGCCATGTCCTTTGATTTCCGGTGGCGATAAGAGTTTGCCGCCTATCGTAATGGCAGTCAGCTCCATATCGGCAAGGAAGTTCCCTATGGTGACATCGAAGTAACCTCTCTCTGGAACCGTGTCTAAGGAGAAACAGAAGTTTCAGAACAGGGGTTAAAATGCAGTACTGCAGGCAATGTCTGTTGTGGTCCGCCAGCAGCCTGCGGAGCTGGTAGCGGAGGCTGAGCGATGAGGCTGAGGAAGAACATGGGCCAGTCCTGGAGGCTGGGGAAGGCCCGGATGAGGGCTTTGCGTCGGAGGCAGAAATGGGGCCAGGGCCATTGGGGAATGATATGTGGACTCTGGAGCCTCCAGAGGCTGACAGTAGAGAGGCAGGGGAACAGTAGGAGCCTGTTCCTAGTGTACGTATGAGAAGAGCTGCCAGAAGGCAAGAGCAGCTACAGGAAAGAGGACAACTCAGGAGATGATTGGCCCTTCCCATAAGGCTTAAAAGACCAGCAACGGCTCTTGGGCTCTTTGTCGGAAAACAACGTTGAGAGACTTGCTGCACTTATCTCTTGTCAGCGTCTCCTGCTTTTGAACTTTTGCCAAGAGAAGCCTTTGGCAGTTTGCCTAATTATACTAAGGTTGGTGATTAGACTGAAGAATTTGTGTTATGAAGAGTTTGTTTTAATTTAGTTTGGACTACGCTGAGAATGAGTTAATTCTCAGCTGTTCTAATAAAGTCTGTTTGTTTTGGAACTGTTTGCGCCGATTACTACCTACTTGGGCCTGGGTCACAACAATGTCTGCTGGCTGCCGGCTGCCAGGAGTTTGGCAGTTCAAATCTCCCCAGGCTCAAGGTTGACTCAGCCTTCTGAGGTGGGTAAAATGAGGGTCCAGATTGTTGGGGGCAATATGCTGATTCTGTAAACCGCTTAGAGAGGGTTTTTTTTTTAAAAAAAAATTGATTTATATGCCGCCCTTCTCCGGAGACTTAGGGCGGCTTACAATGCACTAAGCAATAGTCTTCATACTTTTGTATATTTATACAAAGTCAGCTTATTGCCCCCACAAACTGGGTCCTCAATTTACCCACCTTAGAAAGGATGGAAGGCTGAGTCAACCTTGAGCCTGGTGAGATTCGAACCTGCAATAATTGCAGGCAGCTGGTGTTAATAACAGGATGCTTTAGACCACTGTACTATCCAAGGGTTGTAAAAGCACTGTGAAGCAGTATATAAGTCTAAGTGCTATTGCTATTTCAGCTGGAGGAATCTAAGCATAGGACAATTTTCCTGATGTAGTTGGGGGTAACAGTATTCCTGAGAGATCTCCTTCTATGTCCGGAGAAATGTAAATACAGGTAATCCTGTATTTGTAAATTCAGGTAATCCTCGACTTACGACCACAATTGAGCCCAAGATTTCCATTGCTGAGTGTTGTGGCCTGTTGGCCGCCGGCCCCTCCAGCAGCCAGATCAGAAGAGGAGGAGGCGTGGGAGTGAGAGTCAGGACCAGCATCAAGGCAACCTGAGAGTTCCGAGGGGGAAGAGGGAATGGAGCTGGCAGAGAGACAGACACACAGAGGCAGAGCCTGGGCTGTCCGTCAGCCCTCAGATGGAGAGTCAACAGCCCTCAGGTCTGGAGATGGCTGATGAGGAAGAGGAGGAACAGCTGGGTTCAATGCCTGAAGAGCAGATGCGCAGAAGGCAGAGGAGAGGAGAGCAGTGGAAATCTGTGGGCTGGTCCTTCGGACGGAAGAGCCATCACTGCTAGCAAAGCCCCACCCTAGCTCTGGGGATAAAAGGCAGGGGGTGGAGATGAATAGGTGTGGCAGACAACAGACTTGTTATCCTGAGGTGAAAGAGAAACTACAGAGGGTTTGCCATGTTTGGGGAGCTGGGTCAGAACACCCGTGTTCCACCAGGTGTCTTCCAAAGCCTGCTCGCCTCACCTAGAAAAAGCCAGGTGTGATACAAAAACTTACTGTCAGTGAGCAGCGGTATCTGGGGGGCAAAGGGGGTGCAGATAGACTTGAAGATCCGGTGACGGGTCCAGTCACTTTCATCTCCTCGCCATCTGCGGTCCAGAAGGAGTTTGATGGTATATGTGGTGCTGTAACGATTGTCGATCACGTCACTCTGGAAAGAAACAGACCAACCTCATCCATTCTGTGCCTCTTGTCTGAAAGTCTGTGGAGATTCTCGGCCATCCAGATCATGGTTGTCCTAAAGGTGCTTTAATTAAAGGCAACTGGACTTGAAGCTCCAAGACGTTCGTTCGTTCGTTCCTTCCTTCCTTCCTTCCCCCTCCCTCCTTTCCTTTCCTTCCCTTCCTTTCCCTTCCCTTTTTCCTTTCCTTTCTTCCTTTGTCCCTCCCTCCCTTTCTCTTCCCTTCTTTCCTTTCCCTTCTTTCCCTTCTTCTTCCCTTCCTTCCTCCCTCCCTCCCTCTCTCCCTCCCTCCCTTCTTTCCCTCCTCTCCCCTTTCCTTCATTTTCCCTTCTTTCCCTTCCCTTTTTCCTCCTTCCTTCCTTTTTCCTTCCTTTCTTCCTTCCTTTGTCCCTGTCTTCCTTCCTTCCCTTCCCTCCCTCCCTTCTTTTCCTCCCCTTTCCTTCTTTTTCCCTTCCTTCCCTTCTTCCTTCCTTCCCTCCCTCCTTCCTTTCTTACTCCCTCCCTCCCTCCCTTCCTAAGCTTCTTGGATGAGAAGCAAAACGGTTTCCAGGGGAAACAAAGTCCAGTTGCCTTTTGAAAAAGCACCTTTGGGACATCTTGTCTGAAAGGGTGACGTCTATCCCCAGGGAAAGGACCTCTGCGCCCAGCACTGACCTCTGTGATTCCTCCCAGAGCTCCAATGGGTACTGTGATGCTGATGAAGTGCATGTCGGTCAAGAAGCTGTAGCCATTCTGCACAATGGTGCTCCTATCAATTCTGCGCCCATCCACGCCCATCTCGATGGTTTCATCTTCAAACTGAAGGGGGAAGGCCACCAGCGCCGGCATGATCCGTGGCGAAGTCCAGCGCAAAGCGCTGGCGGTGAAAGTGGGAGGGTCTGCAGGAGAAGGAAGCTGAGTGTGTGTGGGGTTGATAAGAAGATGATCGACCCTTTTGGGGGGGAACGACACACCTGTAATTTGGGGTAGGTGTTACAGGTGGTTTCAATAAAACCCTGCCAGGAAGAGCGACCTCTTCTGCTAGGCCTCAGATTAGAAAGCGGGGTGGACCCTTTGCGCGGTGTTTTGGTTTGTCAGTATTTTGTTTGCTTGTTTCTCTTTTTAGAGTATCTATTTCAGGGGTGTTTAAATCCAGCCTGTGGGGCCGGCTTGGGAATATCAAAGGACTGGGCTGCGGTGCCTCTGCCACTGAAAACAGGCCAAAAACAGGCAACACAGGCCATTTTCGGCCTCCAGCAGCACTCTTCCAGCTGAAAACAGGCGGCGCGTGGGCTTCAGGAGGCCTGTTTTCAGCCTCTTTTCAGCCGGCAGAGTGCTGCAGGAGGTCATGGAGAGAGAAAACGAGGTGCGGAGGAGCCACATGCCCCATTTTGGCCAGTTAAAGTGCTGCAAGAGGCATCTGTCCCATCTTCCCCCACTGCTCCCTGCCGGCCCACAGAGGAGAATTGCAATGCTGATCAGGCCCTCGAAGAAATCCAGTTTGACACCTCGATCTATCTTTTTGTTTTTATATTCTCTTAACTTGTAAGTCATGATGGATGGATGGATGGGGGGAGGGAGAGGAAGGAAGGAAGGAAGGAAGGAAGGAAGGAAGGAAGGAAGGAAGGAAGGAAGGAAGGGATAGGGAGGGATGAGAGAGGATGGAAGAAAGAGTAGAACGAGGAAGGAAGAGAGGAAGGAAGGAAGGAAGGCTCAACCACAATGCACAATTTAAGGATGAAAGCACCATATTCTCATCTATTAACTACCGTATCAAGTAAACAAAGAAAGCAAGTGACTCACTGATAGGACAGGCCACAGCAGTATCTACTATTAGAATCATCCAGGCCTGTTTATAGAAGATAGTGGCTCAGGCCACTTCCACTTCCAAGCCCTGCACCTACAGTGGAAGGAACAGCCAAGAGGCAGAGCTTATCCCGGTGCTAACACCTTGCAACTCAGATCAGATGAACATTTTACACCTTGGCTGAGGTTTTTGCCCCGTTTTACGACCTTTCTTTCCACGGTTGTTAAAGAGAATCACTGCAGGCGGTTAAAGTTAGTCACACCATTGCTTGGTGACTCGGCTTGCCCATTGACCTTTGCTCCTCAGAAGGTCGCATGCAACCGTCATGGATACATGCCAGTTGCCAAGCCTCCAAATGTTCATCGCGTGATCACGGGGAATGCCACAAGTGTGAAAAATGGCGGTAAGTCCCTTTTTTCAGTGCCATTATACCTTCGACAGGGGTGGGCTGCTGGGGGTTCGGGAGAACCTCTAGCTAAGATTTTGTGCAGTTTGGAGAACCCCTAAATCCCACTCCTGACTGGCCCCACCCCTCCCAGGAGTCCCCAAGCGGCCCGTTTTGGATGCAGATAAGGGTAGGGCGCGCGCGGAGGCTCAGGGAAGGTGAAAAACGGGCCTACCGGAAGTTCGGGAAGGCCGGAAACTGGCCCGTTTCCGGCCTCCGGATGGCCTCCGGAGCTTGGGGAGGCCATTTTCACCCTCCTGGAAGCTTGAGGAAAGTCTCTGGAGCCCAGGGAGGACAAACTGCCCCCCGTGCTGTGGTGCAGGAGGCTGACTAGGCCACGTCCACCATGGCCACACCCACCCAGCAACCGGGCAGAGAACCCCTTGCTAAAATTTTTGAAGCCCACCCATGAACCAAACCAGAGTCAGTTTTGCAATCTCTCAATGTTCAGCTTCTATCTCAGCCACCTCTCTGCCACCAGACCTGAAGTTCTGAACCTTAGCAAAGCTTGGACCTTCTCTTACCGTAGCCACTTCGGTCTGCTGGGTGCCGTAAGGGGTGCGGAAGAGAACACGGGTGGCTGTCGTATTGAAGCCGTAGCCCATGCCGTAAGCTTGGGTAGCCATCATGTCCTGAACGAAACCATTTTGGAAATGGAAAACTACTTGCCAGACTTGGTTTATAGCTCCTTGGGCCTGCAAGGACAAACACAGGTGAGAGTGAGGGAAGAAAAAAAGGAAACGTTCAGAGACCCAGAGTCCTGCTTGAGGCTTAAAAAGTGCTTCTGAAGAAAATGTGGCTCTAGATGTTTTGAGGAAGGTGCAATATTTGCAGAATTGTGTTGCATGCTACGTTCATCAAATGCAACGCTTGTTCTGTTGAAATAAGGGAGAATTAACGGCATGCTACAGATTATTCTAGGACAGGGGTCGGCAACCTTAAACACTCAAAGAGCCATTTAGACACATTTCCCACAGAAAACACCAGGAGCAGGGGTGGGTTCTAAATTTTTTTACTACTGGTTCTGTGGGCGTGGCTTATTTTGTGGGCGTGGCTTGATGGTCATGTGACAATTCTTTAGGATTTAGCAGAGGTACTGGTCTACCAGGCTTTTAACTGCTTGCAGAGCTGTACCGGTCTACTCATTTGTTTTTGGAGGCACTGATCTACCCATTTATTTTTTGCAGGCACTGGTCTACCCATGTATTTTTGCAGGCACCGATCTACTCATTTGTTTTCTTTTAACACTGATCAGCTGTAGGGCAAGAGTTTAAACAGTTTTTTTCCCTCTAGCCATCAGCTGGGACTCAGGAGGCAGCACTAGATTGGGGGTGCGGCCAAATAAAAGGTAAGAATAATGCAGGGGGGCGCAGAGGGTGGGGGGGCAGGGGGGCAGAACTGGTTCGGTGAAGTCATATTGTCACCGCTACCGGCTCGGGAGAACCGGGCTGAACCGGGTGGAACCCACACTGACCGGGAGACACAAAACCCTTCCTGTGCCTGACTATTTCTTGAGCGGCCACAGAATTAGCATATGTAGTTGAATTAAACATTCTGTTTTCTTCTGAAACTTTTATTTTCTTGGATTTATCCATGGTTGGCCTACCGGGGGTCAAAAAGCACAATAAATCATATGCAGGAGGGTATCACACATTGGTGGTTGTGATGCATATTTTGAGCAGCAGGGAGCCCCAGCAGAGGGATGAAAGAGCCACATGCAGCTCCAGAGCCGCGGGTTGCTGACCCCTGTTCTAGGAGATACAAGCTTTTATGAAGTTTCCGAAGAGCCGCGGTGGCGCAGTGGTTAGAGTGCAGTCCTGCAGGCTACTTCTGCTGCCTGCCTGCCTGTAATTTAGCAGATATTGGGGGCAAATATCCTGACTCTGTAAACGGCTTAGAGAGTGCTGTAAAGCACTGTGAAGCAGTATATAATCTCTAAGTGCTATTGCTATTCCTGCAAGGAAGTTCATGGATCAGTGAAGGCACCAATATAAGGAGCCTGAGACATCTGGAGACAGATGTTGTGAAGCTAAGGCAGCTGCCAGAACCAAAGATGTCTCCTTCTCACTCGTACACAGCTATTTCTAACTCCAAAGCCAGAATCCTGACACAAGATACCTGTAGTGGTATCTTTCCAGGCAAAGGAAAAACGAGACCTTCTCTAAATCAAGTATCCTAAAGAAATATAAACGCCATCTTCCCAAATTTCCCACCCACCCCATTGCGGAAAATTCTGGAAGCTGAAGTTCCCACACCTGGAGGATCTTGGTGTCTACTTCAGTGTTCCTCAACTTTGAAAACCTGGAGGTGTGTGGATTTCAATTCCCAGAATTCCCCAGCCAGCATCAATTACACCAAAGAAGAGTGTTGTGGTCCGCCAGCAGCCTACGGAGCTGGGAGCGGAATCGGACAGTGAGGAGGCTGGGGAGGAACATGGGCCAATCCTGGAGTCTGGGGAAGGCTCGGACGAGGGCTCTGCATCTGAAGCAGAGATGGGGCCAGGACTATCTGGGAGTTATGCGCGGACTCCGAAGCCTCCAGAGTCGGACAGCAGAGAGGTAGAGGAACAGGAGGAGCCTGTTCCTAGTGTGTGCATGCACAGAGCTTCCAGAAAGCAAGAACAGCTAAAACAAAAGGGAAGACTCGGGAGTAAGGCCTGGAGATGATTGGCCTCTCCCATAAGGCTTAAAAGAGGAGCAAAGGCA
>WNWU01016782.1:0-14225 GCA_012654045.1 Ptyas mucosa | reverse complement strand
ACCACTATATCTATCTATCTATCTATCTATCTATCTATCTATCTATCTATCTATCCTAATCTAATCATATCATATCATATCATATATCATATCATCTGATCTAATCATCTAATCTAATCTCTCTCCCTCCCTCTCTGTCATATTTCATATAAAATATTTCCCACAAAGCCTAAACCTAGTCAAAGAATAAATATTTGTTCTGTGAGGTTTCAAAACAGGAGGATTTCAAGATCTGTAGATTTTCACTGTTGGCTTTTTTGACTGAATCTCCATGTCAAGAACGAATTTCTGCAGCTTCACTATTTCCATCACCCCTTCAAACCTTATGAAACAATTTAGAAATAATCACATGGATTTTTCAGGACAGCTGATCTTTAAATGCTGAAAATGCAGCATGAACTTAATAAGTTTCACCCACCCATACTTATTCAATTAAAAAATTGTCAATTAAAAAAAATAGGTGCCAAATGCCCAGTGCCAAATGGAGGTGTGAAAACATATTCCAGGTTGGGAGATCCTAGTATTTTGGGTGTGGGGGGAAGAAAGAGGCTGGGGTCTCTCCAGAAGAAAATGTGATGCCCTTCATGGAGTCCCACCATCAAAATTCAAAACCGGCTTGGCAACTGGTTCATATTTATGATGGTCGCAGTGCAGTGGTGAGTTTCAAAATTTTTTACTACCTGTTCTGTGGGTGTGGCTTGGTCAGTGTGGCATTGCTTGGTGGGCATGGCTTGGTGGGCATGGCAGGGGAAGGATACTGTAAAACCTCCATTCCCACCCCACTCCAGTGGAAGGTTACTGCAAAAATCTGGGACTCGGGAAGCATAGAATAGATGTGGGCGGAGCCAGTCAGAATTTTTACTACTGGTTCTCCGAACTACTCAAAATTTCCACTACCGGTTCTCCAGAACTGGTCAGAACCTGCTGAAATCCACCTCTGTCCCATATAAGGAACAACATCAGGAGTATTTTAGATACCATAGAATATTATGAAGTCCATAATGAAAAACAGATGGCTTTGATATTTATTGATGTGCAAAAAGCTTTTGACAATGTTAAGTGGGACTTTATATTAGAACAATTAACTTATATGGATTTTGGGGAAAAATTTACAAGGATGTATAAAGCAATCTATTCTAGGCAGGAGGCCAAAGTGGTAATCAATGGGGAAACGACGAAGAACTTTCCAATCCAAAAAGGAACAAGACAAGGTTGTCCGCTATCACCATTATTGTTGATTTTATCATTAGAGATCTTAGTTAGAATAATCCGAGAAGACGAACAGATCAAAGGTTTAAAAATAAGGAAAGAAAATTTGAAAGTACAGGCATTTGCGGACGATCTTGTCTTTATTATCGAAGAGCCAGTACAATCTGGTGTTAGGCTGATGGAATTGCTGGAGGGATATGGGGAAGTAGCAGGCCTAAAAATAAAAGATTTCAGTTGTAACTTGAGGACTACTTGTCTCGTGCAGCAGGATTGGCCCTTGGTGGTTACGTTCTGAGAGGTGTTCGGCCAACACTTCGGGTGAAAGTTAAATATTTTGCATCGTCTTTTTTGCCTCTCCTCTTTCAGTTTGAAGAAAACTACTTGGTGTATGAAAACGAAGTGATCTTCGAGAGAGAGATGATTCCGGAAGAAAAACCCATCATAACCAGGGACCCTCAGTATAGGTAAACAGCAAAAAAAAAAAAAAGAGGGAAAAAAGGACTCTCCTAGAGGAAGATGTTCCAGCTGAATCAATTACTGTATATTTATTTATTTAGACCATTTATATGGCCACCCGCTCACTTGCAGTGACTCGGGGAAGCTTACAAAAAATAAAAACAGAATATGGAAACAGTAAAAACAATAACTCTCCACACACACATCCAGGGGTGGGCTTCAAAAATTTTAGCAAGGGGTTCTCTGCCAGGTTGCTAGGTGGGTGTGGCCATGGTGGGCATGGCCTAGTAGGCCTCCTGCACCACGGCAAGGGCGTTTATGCCCTCTCTGGGTTCCAGAGGCTTTCCTCGAGCCCCCAGGAGGGCAAAAACATCCTCCCCAAGCTCTGGAGGCCCTTTGGAGGTGGGAAACGGGCCCGTTTCTGCCCTTCCCGAACTTCTGGTAGGCCTGTTTTTCGCCCTCCCCGAGCCTCCGTACGCGCCCTGCATCCAAAACGGGCCATGTGGGGACTCCTGGGAGGGGCAGGGTGGGGTGGGTGGGGCCAGCCAGGAGTGGAATTTGGGGGTTCTCCGAACTGCACAGAATCTTAGCTAGAGGTTCTCCCTGTTGCATAGAAATGCCCAACCCCAAGCCAGCAAGGCAAGGGTTAAATACTCCCACCCATCTGACCTTCCCCTTTGACCCCGCCTTACCTTGTCTCCACCTCCCAGGTATATAAGATGTTGCCCGATGTTCCATATTCATTCCTGATGTTTACCTGTAATGGATAAGATGATGTAAATAAATATATTATGACTACAAATGCAGCATGTGTCTTGAATTAGTGGGTTCGATCCTCGGAAACAATCCAACAAAATGGTAGCAGAGGATGGTTCGCAACCCAACTAAAACAAGGCATGCAAGAGGAATATAAAGCATCTGAAAAACAAGAAAGACCAAACACCCAAGCATATGCAAGAAAGATGGCAACGCAAGTACCGATTGCAGGAGACCAGACGAGGGAGGAGAACGAGTGGAACTCCAGCCCAGGGTCCCCAACAACGAACCAGAAAAACAACGAGCCCGAAATCGAGAAAAAAAAGGAAAGTATTTTAAAAAAGAAGTTGCTAGACCTCATCGAGGCCGCACCAACGAAACAAGAAATCATCGCGAAACTCCGAGCCCTGATCGAGGACGGCGGAGCAGCGACTGATGTTGAGGACACAAAAACCAACAACAACGAAGAAGAAACGGTAGGAAAGAATTACTTAACTTACTTACCTACCGAAGAAACCGAGGCTGAAACCGAGCTCGCCTCATGGCAGCCATCTTGTGTAATGACGTCACCCAAGATGGCTGACCATCCACCAATGAGGGACCGAGATTCGAATTTCTTGGCGGGAACCGAGGCCTACTCGAATACCGCTGAAGAAAACTACCACTACAAAACCGAAAAAAACACCAACTACGACCTAAGCGGGTGGGACGAAGGACAAGCTAGATCGCCTACTGATCTAGAAATAGACAAGGCCATGCGACTGTTACACGCAGCCTTCGGCGACAAAATAAACCTACCGGGCCCACACCCATACATGCTGGCCACCGACAACGAAGACAGCGGCGAACTAAGGGCCCCCAGGGAAAGTTACCACAACCTTGAGGACACCACTAGCTGGGCACCGTACACGCAGCCACCCGCCGGGGGAACCTACACGCAACACCCGAGGCCCGAAACAGAACCCAGAGGGACAGGGCCATACCTACCGATCCGGGGACCCGATCCAAGGCATCCGGAGCTGACCGCCGATGATACATCCGGCTGGAATCCTAGGCGACCCATCTGCAACGATCCGAGCCGACCGGACCGTCGACCGACCATCGCAGGACCTTCGGGATCCACGACCGACTCCAGAGGCTTCCCGGGAGTCAAAGTGGACACTCAGCCAGACTACAGCCGACTGAGGCCCTCCAGGAGCGAGCCATGGACACATCCCACCGGTTGGGGCCTTCATCCAGGAGCCGCGGACAGGAGCTCCTTCCCCTTCGGCTGCGGACAAAGAATGAGAGCCGAGCAGGCGCAGTATCCACCTACAATAGAAAAAACAGAAAACATAGAGACAAATCAGTACAGAGCTATACCAAGCATCCCCAAGCCATATTGTGAGTTCCCTCACATTAAAAACCATGGACAGCGACTGAATGTAAGTAATAACTCACATAATTCAATGACTTTACCAGCAGACTTTAAAAAACTTAGATTAGACGGGACAAACCTACTTGAATGGAACCAGAATTTACAGATAATTCTTATGAGGGAAGATATGCTATTCTTAATTGATGATCCTCCCAAGAAACCATGGACTTTTGAGGTGGACTGTTTACACCATAAGGCTTACTATTTTTTAATTGCCAGTGTGTCACCATGTATTTACCCTAGCCTTGGTAATTACTTAACTGTGTCAGAAATGGTACAAAAAATATTCAGGTTGTTTTATAGCAAGAGTGCATCCACAACCACCAGAATATCAAGGGAGTTGTTAAGGATATTGATGTTGTTTTACCAACCAGCAGAGTAACTGCACAAGGAAACGTTGAGAGCAATGAATAAGAAAACTGGTTTAGCAAAAGTGTACTTTATCATAGGAAAAAGCAGTAGCGTAGTCATAAACAAATCCCAAGTCTTCACCAATAAATCAGTCCAGTAAATCAGTCCACACAACTCACTCTGGTTAACAAACCACGATGGTAGCAGATCCATCAACAGATAGCAACTCCTTCACAATAGCAGCTCATAGCAGTTCCGTCACAATAGCAGTTTCTAGCAGTAGCAGTTACTGACCAGGTTACAATACTTTGTTTAAATATACTCCTAACTAGTCATTATCCCATTACAGCATGACTCAGCAAGAAGGTAACATTTACAGCTTAAAGTTACAGTATATATATATTGCCTGGACAACTGGTTTAACATTATATACCATATAGAATCCTAACAGGAGTTCTACTCTGCTAGGCACAGGGCAGGTACATTAATGGGAGAGCACATAATAAATCTCAACGCCACTAGGGCCGAGCTCATGCAGAGGGGGGAACTGATATCAGACGAAAGCATGAAAATTGTGATAATCAATTCTTTGGATACCAGCTGGGATGGCTTTATAGCACAGTTAGATAGTCTCAGCTTAGAGAGTCTATCACTTGAAACACTCACTAATAGGCTTATAGCGGAGGACAGTTTAAGAAGAGAAAGATTCACAACTTGCAAGGAAACCAGAATTGTAAAAAGAGTAGGATTCCAGGTTAGAGAGCAGAACACACCGGAATGCTACATATATGGATCTAGAAACCACTACAAAAGAGATTGCCCCAGAAATGGGAGAGAAAGGGGACAAAGCTACCATAGAGAGAGACCAGGAAGAAGGACAGGCACACCAGACAGATACCCATCAGAAGATAGGTATAGGCGCAGGGATTCACCCAACCCCAGGGACAGGAGGGAAAGGAGAGATGGCTCTAGGGAAAGCCAGCCCGGGGCAATGTACGGCCTTGGGGAACACGAAGCCACACAAACACAGACAGGCAAGAGAAACCTATGGCTCATTGACTCAGGGGCCACAAATCACGCCACCAGCAACAGGGAACTACTAACTTCATTCAATGAAGAAAGATACTACATCAAGGTAGCGAACCAAGACAGGGTTTTTGTAACAGGGAAAGGTAGCACACAGATAAAAGGGATAGGTAAGATAGAGGGAGTATTGCATATACCAGAAATACCCCACAACATACTATCTACACTCAAATTAAGCAAAGATATGAAAATAAAAACCACATTCGATGAGGAAAGGGTCTTCATGACCAAGAACAATGAAGAGATAGGCACGATCATTATAGATGGTGGGTTAGCATACCTCAACCCCATAAGGGAATGCAACCCCAGCATTAACATTCACACAGACATCGAGAGTTGTGAGGAAGGACAAGATGGGGAAATAGAGGGGGAGGAAACTGAAGACACAACAAAGGATGCAACACACAAAGATAAAGTACACATAGGCAAGCCCGTGCACGACAACTGTGCCCACTTACCACACCGAAGGCTAGGCCATGCAAGTTTCCCCGTTGTACAAAAAATGCTCGAATTTTCAAATGGCCTACAAATAAAGAGCTGCAAAAATTATCTCGAATGTTCTGTATGTGAAAGCTCCAAAATCAGGACCAAGCCAAAACCCAAGAGGTCCACTCGCACCACGCAATCAGTTTTTCAATTAGTCCACATGGACCTGGTGGGTCCCATGAGGCCATCCATAAAATTCAAAAAAAGGTATTTCTTAACTATAGTGGATGACTTCAGCAGCTACAGCTTTGTATACACTCTTAGTCATAAAGGAGAAACTTTTCAAAAATTCAAGGAATTCTATAGAAGGGTAGAGACACAACATAACGTAAAAATCAAACAAATAATGACGGATAGGGGGTCAGAATTCTTGTCCAGAGAATTCTCGAATTGGCTGAAGGAACGGGGAATATTACACTTTAAATCTAGCCCTTTTTCTGCATTCCAGAATGGCGTTTTAGAGAGAAAAAACGGTGTATTACAAACAATGACCAGATGTGCACTAGAAGATGCGGGATTGGGTCAGTCATTCTGGGCAGAGGCCCTCACATACTCCAACTACACTTTAAATAGATTGTGGTCCAGTGTAGTGGGTAAAACTCCATATGAGGTAGTATACGGCAGGAAACCAAAATTAACCCACTTACACGTGTTTGGAGTTACGGCGGATGTCCATATACCCAAGCAGCTAAGGCGCAAGGGGGACAAAATCTCAAGGAGATTGGTATTCATGGGATATGAGACTGGGACTAAGGGGTACCGCTTCATAGACAAAAATAACAAATTTATCATATCCCGCACCGCAACATTTCATGAAAATGCCAATTGGACTAGGATACACCTCAATGAGATACTACACAGGCAAGGGAACACAACAGAAGCAGAGAACCAGAACAAAGGTGAATCCCTAAGTAGCATGAGACAAAAGGAAGGCAAACCCAGTCACCAGAAGGTCAATACAAAGGGGTGGAAGGAAGGGCACCCTATCATAAGAGTAGACACATTAACCAAGAAGGAAGCCAGGTATATGCATGACGCTGACACACCACCCAGTAGGCCAGTCAGATCCAATAGAAACAAAACACCAAAGAAACTAGATGACTACATATTGTCCATACACACCAACAGAGTCACACCCAATTCATACGACGAGGTCACCAGGCTACCACCAGAGGAAAGGGGTAGATGGGAGCAGGCCATGGAGAAGGAGATGGCCAGCCTAAGGGAATTGAACGTATATACTCCAGCCAAACCACCAGTTGACAAGATACCTATAGGGACAAAGTGGGTTTACAAGATCAAGGAGCTGGAGAACAATGAAACCCTATACAAGGCCAGGTTAGTAGCTCAGGGGTTTGCTCAAAAGTACCCAGAAGATTACTCAGACATGTACTCACCCACTGTCAGAGCTGAAAGCGTAAAGAGTGCTCTGGTGGTGGCATCCCTACTAGATTTAGACATGTTTCAGTTTGACGTGCAAACCGCCTACCTGCACGCAGAGTGAGTTAGAGAGATATTCGTTAAAGCACCCCCTGGGAGAAATACGCAGCATGGGGAAACGTGGCTATTGAACAAAAGCCTGTACGGCTTGAAACAATCGGGAAAGAGGTGGTATGAGTGTTTAGCAAAGGTACTCAGGGATATGGGGTTCACAGCCACCACCGCTGACCTATGTTTCTTCACCAAGGGGGAAGGTACTTTAATTGAATACATACTTGTGTATGTTGACGATATATTGTATTTTGGGAGACATAAATATAAGTGTGACGAATTCGCGAAGAAACTAGGGCAACACTTCACACTTAAAATGTTGGGGAAAGTGAACAAATACTTGGGGGTACAAATAACCAAAACACAAAATGGTTTTAGAATCTCTCAGAGAGAGAAGATACAGGAACTCGTACAAAAGTGTAACATGGGGGGGGGCAAACCATGCGAGACCCCCATGCAGACCGATTTCTTAAAGAACATGTACAAAAAAAGTGATCCCTTCAAGGACAATACCCTGTACAGATCAGTCATAGGTTCACTTCTGTATATAGCTAATTGGACCAGACCGGACATCATGCTTGCAGTCAATTTATTATCGAGGCATGTTAGCGAACCAACCAATTACCACTGGGAGAGTGTGAAGAGAGTACTCAGATACCTAAAGTACAGTTCAGACGCATATCTGTGCTTGGAACCAACGAAATCCAAGGGACCAGTGCTAACATGTTATGCAGATGCTGACTGGGCCAGAGATACGAAAAGTAGAAAGAGTACCTCCGGATACATATTCTTCATAAACGACTGCCCTGTACACTGGTACACCGGGAAACAGAGCCTAGTGGCCACTTCCACAGCAGAGGCGGAATACATCTGTCTATCAAAGGCAGCCAACAACCTAACGTGGTTTGATGATCTACTGACCCATATATGGACTGAGCCGACCTACCCAATTACTGTACACGAAGATAATAAGGCGGCCATAGACATTTCCATGGCAGATGCGGTGGGTCAAAGGTCGAGACATATTGATATAAAGCACAAACACGTTAGGCAGTTAACAAACATTGGGTTTATGAAAGCTGTGCACTGCGAGACGACCGAACAAATAGCGGACATTCTAACCAAACCTCTACAGAATAAGCAGCACGCTTATCTTACCTTAAAAATGGGTGTACAGTTACAACAGGTGGATACTGATTCCAGGGGTGGGCATTTAAAGGGGGATTTGTTGCATAGAAATGCCCAACCCCAAGCCAGCAAGGCAAGGGTTAAATACTCCCACCCATCTGATCTTCCCCTTTGACCCCGCCTTACCTTGTCTCCGCCTCCCAGGTATATAAGATGTTGCCCGATGTTCCATATTCATTCCTGATGTTTACCTGTAATGGATAAGATGATGTAAATAAATATATTATGACTACAAATGCAGCATGTGTCTTGAATTAGTGGGTTCGATCCTCGGAAACAATCCAACACTCCCGAATCCCTGCGAACCCCCAGCAGCCCACCCCAGCACACACCCGGCAACAACAACAATCAAACAAGCCACTTGAGGGGCTCCATCCCATTCTGGGTTCCACAGGCCTGTTGGCAAAACCAGGTCTTTGGGGTCTTGCGACAGTGTATCAAAATGTTGGCCAGTCTAATCAACACAGGGATTACTTTCCAGAGGGTGAGAGTCACCACACAGAAGGTCCTTCTTCTGGGTCCCGCCAGATGTACCTCCTTAGGAGAGGGTCCATGCAGATTCTCAGTCATCCAGGTCATGGTTGTCCCAAAGGTGCTTTCTCAAGAGGCGATTGGTCTTTCTTTGTTTTTACTTGAAGACGTTTCTTATGGAACGTCTTCTGATAGAACCGAAGAAGCTTCTTAGACAAGAAGTGAAACCTCTTTAAGGAAAAACAAAGGAAGTACAGTTGCCTCTTGGAAAAGCACCTTTGGGACTCCTTAGGAGAGGGGATCCACAGCATTCCCTGCTTCTCCCCACCCTAATGGGTGTTGTGGCCCGTCAGCGGCCTGTGCAGTTAGTAGCTGATTCCGACAGCGAGGAGGCTGGTGTGGTGCTGCGCCAGCAGCCTGTGCAGCTGGCACTCGAGTCGGACAATCAGGGGGCTGGAGAAGATGTGGTGCCAGAGGCAGGGATTCAGCCAGGGCCTTCAGAACCTCCAGAAGCTCCCTTAAGTGAAGTGGAAGAAGAGGAGGAGCCTCTTCTCGATGTACGGGTGCACAGAGCTGCCAAAAGGCAGGAGTGGCTCCTCAGGAGGAGGTCTCCTCAAGAGAAAGGCTTGGGGCTAATTGGCCACTCACCTAGCCTATTTAAGGAGGAACGCCGACTGAAGCAAAGTGTAGGGAACAACTTTGTTCACTCTCCTTCGCGTCTTGATCTTGTCTGCAAATTGCTTCTGGGCTTTCTGCCAACCATAGTAAGATTACAATTATTTATTCTTTGGATTCTTGTAGGCTGTTAAGAAAGTTAATTAACAGCCTTTGTTTGAAAAAGACTGATTTAATTTAGTAAACTAAGGTTTGTACAGACTATGTGTGCTGCGTTCTTTGGGATCCGTAGCTGGGGCAGAACAGAAAAAGACTATCCTTCAGATAAGCTGCTCCCAAACCACTCAGGCCTTTAAAGGTGACAACCAACACCTTGAATTGCACCTGGAAAGCAAATTGCAATGCAACTGGAGAGGCAACACCATGTGCACACCTGGGTTTTCACAAAACCTTGCGGGCTGCTGCATTTTGAACCCATCGGAGCTTCCAGATTGCTTTTCAAGGGCAGCCCCACGAAGAGCGCATTGCAACAGTCAGGATGTAAAATGTCAAATTGTACAATATTGTGATCAGGGGGTGGGACTGAAACATTTTAGCAACCGGGTCTCTGCCCAGTTGCTGGGTGGGCGTGGCCACGGGGCGTGGCCTACTCAACCTCCTGCATCACGGTGGTGGGAGACGTTTTTGCCCTCCCAAAGCCTCCGCACTTACCTGGCATCCAAAAGGTGCCGTGTGGAGACTCCTGGGAGGGGAGGGGAGGGGTGGGTGTGGCCAGCCAATCCTTGCAACTACCGGTTCGGCGAACCAGATGTAAAATTAGCATTCGGTTCACCCAAACTGGTCTGAACCGGCTGAATCCCACCTCTGATTGTGGTGGGAGATGTCATGGCACTGCTTTTTTTCCCTTGGATGGCTAGATTGACTGTGCGCTGCCGTTAACGGCTCGATGAGACGCTCCGAGTATGGGCACAGCGATTACTGAAGGAGGGGATGGCTGCTGGACTCCACCCCTTTCATCTCAAAGGTAAGAATGTCTTCTCCTGCGGGAGATCCTAAATTAGATCGATCCTGACGGTGGCTGATGTGGCTTGAAGAACAGTGCTGCCGAGACAAGACTGATGTGCTTACAGTCCCTAAAATGTTTTAAGCCTTGTCACAAGAAAAGGCTTAGAGAAGAGCCCCTGCTTAGTGCTGTTGGAAGAAATATCCATTTGGTTCAGTTCCAAGCTGGGAAAAAGACACTGGAAACATGGAGGCCGATTGGAAAGATGTTTTAATGATGAAGCAGAACCACATGCGATTCTGGGCAGCTGACAAAATGGAGTTGAGAGTTGAGATTTTTTTATACCTTCTTTGGGCTGTGCACTTGAGCTTCCTGTTCCTGTGCAAGAACATGTATTCCAGGAGTGAAATGCTCCTGGTTCAGACCGGATCGCCCGATCTGGTAGCGATGGCGGTGGGTGGTTCGGAGAACTGGTAGCAAAAATCCCTGCGGGCCCCCCCCCGCCCAGCTGAGCCGCGCGATCATCAGAGGCTCATTTTTTTTTACTTTTAAAAGCATTTTTTCTCCTATCACTCCGGCCGAAGAGGTTGCAGGGTGAAAAAATGCCTTTAAAAGCCTCTGGCGATCCCAGCTGAGTTGCCTGACCGTCAGAGGCTTTTAAAAGCATTTTTTTCTGCAACCTCTTAAGGTTGTAGAAAAAATGCTTTTAAAAGTAAAAAAAAAAGTTAGCCACGCCCACCCAGTCACATTACCCCCCCCACCAAGCCACGCCCACAGAACTGATAGTAACAAATTTTAGATTTCACCCCTGATGTATTCTATTGGTTGTTGTCAGATTCCTATGGAGTCATGGAGGGGTTATGTAGGGGTCATAGCTGGCTCTACAGGCAAAAGGGGAAATGCAAATCCTAGGTGCTAATTTTGTCAACTTTCTGGTGTATTGTTTATCTGAGCTCCCAGGTTTCTGTGACTTTGAACTGCTGGGGGTTAGTGCAATGAAGGGTCTTTGGATTGCTCTGGGCTGCTTCTAATCCTACCATTCTGGCTTTGTTTGAAAATATCCTGCCTTGAGTGGATTACCAAATCTGCATTTTTAAAGCTGCCTCCTCGGTTTCTGCTTGGGAGCAGGGAGCAGGGAGACTGGGGCTGCTTCCTGCCTCTAAAAAAACCCACATTTCTCCATTTCTCATTTAGGGAAATATAATATTCTGCCTTTTTTAAAATATTCCTCAAAATATTTCATTCTTTTAGGAGAAAGGGGCGCTTCCCACAGTGCGCAGAGACGCTGTCCCACCGAAGAATAGGTTGTTCTCAAACACAGAATTGTTCTCTGTGTTTATAGACTTTACTAAATTACCACGTGGTTGGTTTTTTTTTTAAATTTTGACTGAGCTTCTTGGGTGATTCCCCAGACATTGGGGTTTGTTGAATAAACCACAGGTAGTCCTCGACTTACGACCCCAGTCGCAAAAGGGGATAGCATGGCCCCGGGGACACGGCGGCCGTCATAAGTATGAACCGCCTGTCGAGCATCCGAATGTAAATCACGGGACCATGGGGCTGCCGCCATTGTTGTAAGTGTGAACAATGGTCATAAGTCAGTTGTTTTTTCGGGACCGTTGTAACTAACTTTGAACGGTCACTAAACAAGCTGTTGTAAGTCAAGGATTACCTGTACAATTAACCAAACCACAGCTGTCTGAATCAGATATTATTAGACTAGTGTTTCTCCACAGTGGTAACTTAAAGAAACATGGACTTCAACTCCCAGAATTCATTGCTTGCTGGGGAATTCTGGGGATTGAAGTCCACAATTGCCAAGGTTGAAAAAAACTGTGTTAGAATAAGCCAGCCAGAAGAGACAAATTGCAAGGAATGCTGGGAAATGTAGTGCAACCCTCTGCAAAGCCTGAAGGGGAGGTCCCAGAGAAGTCTAGTTCCCACACCCTCTCCCTTTGCTCCCCTAAATGCCGAACCCAGTGGTGGGATTCAGCCAGTTCACACTTATTCGGGAGAACCGGTCGTTAACTTTCTAAGCAGTTCGGAGAACCGGTTGTTGGAAGAAATCTTATCTTGTTTCTTTTCCACTTTACAGGACTAATCCTGTAAGGAACTGAAACATTCTGGTGTTGTTTCTAGCCTAATCTTTATCGCCTTGCTTACAGAAACTGCCTCTCTGGTGAACCCTTATTACATTGTAACAGATAAGGCGAAGCGCCCATCGACATGAGTGATGTTGAGTTGGCCATGCCCACACAGTCACATGACCACCAGGCCACGCCTACCCAACTGGTCATTAGGGCAGAGAACCAGTTGTTAAATTATTTGAATCCCACCACTGGCCGAACCCCATTTCTAAGCAGTCCAAACCAAGCCCTTTTCTACATCAATGACTGCAGGCAAAACATAGTAACTGTGTTTTTTTTTTTAAAAAAATCCCACTGCAATTTATTTATGGCTTGCCTCTTGCAGCTTACCAGAAGAAAAGAGCGGCAAATGGACATGTCTCCCACTTAGCAGGCAGCGCTTCAACAGGTGAGGTTTTGTTGCTTATTATGAAAAAAATAATAAATTCAGTGAATCTGAAGGCATCAGTTTTTCTTCTTTGCAGTTGTGCAATATAAGATTTTCAGAATTTCCTAGGTGAATATGGAGGAGAACGGGAGCTGCCTGGGTGAGATTGATTGCTTTATTATTAAATTTATTAACCACCCATCTTAACACAAGGTAATTCTAGGGGATTTCTGTAACTCCTTTATGCCTGGAGCTCAACAGTGCTAAATTGATTTGAAACGACACAAAATGTTCACTTTTTATATTAGAAGTCTCTTACTCCTTCCAAATCTAACACAATCTCTGTTGAAAGAAATATCCATCTGGTTCAGTTCCAAGTGGGGAGGAAAAAAAACTGGAAACATGGAGGCTGATTGGAAAAATGGTTTATTGAGGAACAGGACCACGTGGGTTTGAAGTCCTGGTGCAGCTGAACACATGGAGTGGAGAGTGAGGATTATTTATACTTTCTCTTGGCCCTTGCCCTTGAGCTTCCTGTTCCTGAGCAAGAAATGTATTCTATTGGTTGTTGTAGAGGTCACTGCTAACTTTGTAGGCTGTCTGAGTCCCAGGTTTGGTTGACGCTTGCTGGGTGATGCAGTGAAGGGGTTTGTTGTGCCATATAGTGAGCAGCTCTGCTGCTAGATGGTAGAGGGCTAATCCTATTATGTCCTGAGGGATCATGTCTTAATCCCATCACCCTGAATCTGAAGGTCTTTTGTCTTGTAGATAGGCTGGCCCAGTCCTGCTGGGGCTATTAATAAAGGTGAGGGCTGCTTTCCAAGAGCATGTTTCTCCTTTAAGGAAATATAATATTCTGCTTTTTTTTAATATTTCCCAACATATTTCATTCCTCTAGGAAAAGGGGTGGGTGCTAACTTTAATCATTGCATTTTTATTTTATTTTTTTGCTACCCACAAATTCTTTCCTCCTTCTTTTCCTCCTGTTTTAAAAAACACGCCTTTTCAGGTATAGAATAACCCATTCACTGAAAACCACTTCTGTCACTCCACAAAAGAAGCATTTCTGTCATCAGAAATAGGCTGTACAGCTGATAAAATAAACTTCAGATTGATAAAGTGGGAATCTCCCACGGGTGAAATCCAGCAGGTTCTGGAGAACCGGTAGCGGAAATTTTGAGC
>WNWU01016781.1:0-16471 GCA_012654045.1 Ptyas mucosa | reverse complement strand
ACCACTATATCTATCTATCTATCTATCTATCTATCTATCTATCTATCTATCTATCCTAATCTAATCATATCATATCATATCATATATCATATCATCTGATCTAATCATCTAATCTAATCTCTCTCCCTCCCTCTCTGTCATATTTCATATAAAATATTTCCCACAAAGCCTAAACCTAGTCAAAGAATAAATATTTGTTCTGTGAGGTTTCAAAACAGGAGGATTTCAAGATCTGTAGATTTTCACTGTTGGCTTTTTTGACTGAATCTCCATGTCAAGAACGAATTTCTGCAGCTTCACTATTTCCATCACCCCTTCAAACCTTATGAAACAATTTAGAAATAATCACATGGATTTTTCAGGACAGCTGATCTTTAAATGCTGAAAATGCAGCATGAACTTAATAAGTTTCACCCACCCATACTTATTCAATTAAAAAATTGTCAATTAAAAAAAATAGGTGCCAAATGCCCAGTGCCAAATGGAGGTGTGAAAACATATTCCAGGTTGGGAGATCCTAGTATTTTGGGTGTGGGGGGAAGAAAGAGGCTGGGGTCTCTCCAGAAGAAAATGTGATGCCCTTCATGGAGTCCCACCATCAAAATTCAAAACCGGCTTGGCAACTGGTTCATATTTATGATGGTCGCAGTGCAGTGGTGAGTTTCAAAATTTTTTACTACCTGTTCTGTGGGTGTGGCTTGGTCAGTGTGGCATTGCTTGGTGGGCATGGCTTGGTGGGCATGGCAGGGGAAGGATACTGTAAAACCTCCATTCCCACCCCACTCCAGTGGAAGGTTACTGCAAAAATCTGGGACTCGGGAAGCATAGAATAGATGTGGGCGGAGCCAGTCAGAATTTTTACTACTGGTTCTCCGAACTACTCAAAATTTCCACTACCGGTTCTCCAGAACTGGTCAGAACCTGCTGAAATCCACCTCTGTCCCATATAAGGAACAACATCAGGAGTATTTTAGATACCATAGAATATTATGAAGTCCATAATGAAAAACAGATGGCTTTGATATTTATTGATGTGCAAAAAGCTTTTGACAATGTTAAGTGGGACTTTATATTAGAACAATTAACTTATATGGATTTTGGGGAAAAATTTACAAGGATGTATAAAGCAATCTATTCTAGGCAGGAGGCCAAAGTGGTAATCAATGGGGAAACGACGAAGAACTTTCCAATCCAAAAAGGAACAAGACAAGGTTGTCCGCTATCACCATTATTGTTGATTTTATCATTAGAGATCTTAGTTAGAATAATCCGAGAAGACGAACAGATCAAAGGTTTAAAAATAAGGAAAGAAAATTTGAAAGTACAGGCATTTGCGGACGATCTTGTCTTTATTATCGAAGAGCCAGTACAATCTGGTGTTAGGCTGATGGAATTGCTGGAGGGATATGGGGAAGTAGCAGGCCTAAAAATAAAAGATTTCAGTTGTAACTTGAGGACTACTTGTCTCGTGCAGCAGGATTGGCCCTTGGTGGTTACGTTCTGAGAGGTGTTCGGCCAACACTTCGGGTGAAAGTTAAATATTTTGCATCGTCTTTTTTGCCTCTCCTCTTTCAGTTTGAAGAAAACTACTTGGTGTATGAAAACGAAGTGATCTTCGAGAGAGAGATGATTCCGGAAGAAAAACCCATCATAACCAGGGACCCTCAGTATAGGTAAACAGCAAAAAAAAAAAAAAGAGGGAAAAAAGGACTCTCCTAGAGGAAGATGTTCCAGCTGAATCAATTACTGTATATTTATTTATTTAGACCATTTATATGGCCACCCGCTCACTTGCAGTGACTCGGGGAAGCTTACAAAAAATAAAAACAGAATATGGAAACAGTAAAAACAATAACTCTCCACACACACATCCAGGGGTGGGCTTCAAAAATTTTAGCAAGGGGTTCTCTGCCAGGTTGCTAGGTGGGTGTGGCCATGGTGGGCATGGCCTAGTAGGCCTCCTGCACCACGGCAAGGGCGTTTATGCCCTCTCTGGGTTCCAGAGGCTTTCCTCGAGCCCCCAGGAGGGCAAAAACATCCTCCCCAAGCTCTGGAGGCCCTTTGGAGGTGGGAAACGGGCCCGTTTCTGCCCTTCCCGAACTTCTGGTAGGCCTGTTTTTCGCCCTCCCCGAGCCTCCGTACGCGCCCTGCATCCAAAACGGGCCATGTGGGGACTCCTGGGAGGGGCAGGGTGGGGTGGGTGGGGCCAGCCAGGAGTGGAATTTGGGGGTTCTCCGAACTGCACAGAATCTTAGCTAGAGGTTCTCCCTGTTGCATAGAAATGCCCAACCCCAAGCCAGCAAGGCAAGGGTTAAATACTCCCACCCATCTGACCTTCCCCTTTGACCCCGCCTTACCTTGTCTCCACCTCCCAGGTATATAAGATGTTGCCCGATGTTCCATATTCATTCCTGATGTTTACCTGTAATGGATAAGATGATGTAAATAAATATATTATGACTACAAATGCAGCATGTGTCTTGAATTAGTGGGTTCGATCCTCGGAAACAATCCAACAAAATGGTAGCAGAGGATGGTTCGCAACCCAACTAAAACAAGGCATGCAAGAGGAATATAAAGCATCTGAAAAACAAGAAAGACCAAACACCCAAGCATATGCAAGAAAGATGGCAACGCAAGTACCGATTGCAGGAGACCAGACGAGGGAGGAGAACGAGTGGAACTCCAGCCCAGGGTCCCCAACAACGAACCAGAAAAACAACGAGCCCGAAATCGAGAAAAAAAAGGAAAGTATTTTAAAAAAGAAGTTGCTAGACCTCATCGAGGCCGCACCAACGAAACAAGAAATCATCGCGAAACTCCGAGCCCTGATCGAGGACGGCGGAGCAGCGACTGATGTTGAGGACACAAAAACCAACAACAACGAAGAAGAAACGGTAGGAAAGAATTACTTAACTTACTTACCTACCGAAGAAACCGAGGCTGAAACCGAGCTCGCCTCATGGCAGCCATCTTGTGTAATGACGTCACCCAAGATGGCTGACCATCCACCAATGAGGGACCGAGATTCGAATTTCTTGGCGGGAACCGAGGCCTACTCGAATACCGCTGAAGAAAACTACCACTACAAAACCGAAAAAAACACCAACTACGACCTAAGCGGGTGGGACGAAGGACAAGCTAGATCGCCTACTGATCTAGAAATAGACAAGGCCATGCGACTGTTACACGCAGCCTTCGGCGACAAAATAAACCTACCGGGCCCACACCCATACATGCTGGCCACCGACAACGAAGACAGCGGCGAACTAAGGGCCCCCAGGGAAAGTTACCACAACCTTGAGGACACCACTAGCTGGGCACCGTACACGCAGCCACCCGCCGGGGGAACCTACACGCAACACCCGAGGCCCGAAACAGAACCCAGAGGGACAGGGCCATACCTACCGATCCGGGGACCCGATCCAAGGCATCCGGAGCTGACCGCCGATGATACATCCGGCTGGAATCCTAGGCGACCCATCTGCAACGATCCGAGCCGACCGGACCGTCGACCGACCATCGCAGGACCTTCGGGATCCACGACCGACTCCAGAGGCTTCCCGGGAGTCAAAGTGGACACTCAGCCAGACTACAGCCGACTGAGGCCCTCCAGGAGCGAGCCATGGACACATCCCACCGGTTGGGGCCTTCATCCAGGAGCCGCGGACAGGAGCTCCTTCCCCTTCGGCTGCGGACAAAGAATGAGAGCCGAGCAGGCGCAGTATCCACCTACAATAGAAAAAACAGAAAACATAGAGACAAATCAGTACAGAGCTATACCAAGCATCCCCAAGCCATATTGTGAGTTCCCTCACATTAAAAACCATGGACAGCGACTGAATGTAAGTAATAACTCACATACTTCAATGACTTTACCAGCAGACTTTAAAAAACTTAGACTAGACGGGACAAACCTACTTGAATGGAACCAGAATTTACAAATAATTCTTATGAGGGAAGATATGCTATTCTTAATTGATGATCCTCCCAAGAAACCATGGACTTTTGAGGTGGACTGTTTACACCATAAGGCTTACTATTTTTTAATTGCCAGTGTGTCACCATGTATTTACCCTAGCCTTGGTAATTACTTAACTGTGTCAGAAATGGTACAAAAAATATTCAGGTTGTTTTATAGCAAGAGTGCATCCACAACCACCAGAATATCAAGGGAGTTGTTAAGGATATTGATGTTGTTTTACCAACCAGCAGAGTAACTGCACAAGGAAACGTTGAGAGCAATGAATAAGAAAACTGGTTTAGCAAAAGTGTACTTTATCATAGGAAAAAGCAGTAGCGTAGTCATAAACAAATCCCAAGTCTTCACCAATAAATCAGTCCAGTAAATCAGTCCACACAACTCACTCTGGTTAACAAACCACGATGGTAGCAGATCCATCAACAGATAGCAACTCCTTCACAATAGCAGCTCATAGCAGTTCCGTCACAATAGCAGTTTCTAGCAGTAGCAGTTACTGACCAGGTTACAATACTTTGTTTAAATATACTCCTAACTAGTCATTATCCCATTACAGCATGACTCAGCAAGAAGGTAACATTTACAGCTTAAAGTTACAGTATATATATATTGCCTGGACAACTGGTTTAACATTATATACCATATAGAATCCTAACAGGAGTTCTACTCTGCTAGGCACAGGGCAGGTACATTAATGGGAGAGCACATAATAAATCTCAACGCCACTAGGGCCGAGCTCATGCAGAGGGGGGAACTGATATCAGACGAAAGCATGAAAATTGTGATAATCAATTCTTTGGATACCAGCTGGGATGGCTTTATAGCACAGTTAGATAGTCTCAGCTTAGAGAGTCTATCACTTGAAACACTCACTAATAGGCTTATAGCGGAGGACAGTTTAAGAAGAGAAAGATTCACAACTTGCAAGGAAACCAGAATTGTAAAAAGAGTAGGATTCCAGGTTAGAGAGCAGAACACACCGGAATGCTACATATATGGATCTAGAAACCACTACAAAAGAGATTGCCCCAGAAATGGGAGAGAAAGGGGACAAAGCTACCATAGAGAGAGACCAGGAAGAAGGACAGGCACACCAGACAGATACCCATCAGAAGATAGGTATAGGCGCAGGGATTCACCCAACCCCAGGGACAGGAGGGAAAGGAGAGATGGCTCTAGGGAAAGCCAGCCCGGGGCAATGTACGGCCTTGGGGAACACGAAGCCACACAAACACAGACAGGCAAGAGAAACCTATGGCTCATTGACTCAGGGGCCACAAATCACGCCACCAGCAACAGGGAACTACTAACTTCATTCAATGAAGAAAGATACTACATCAAGGTAGCGAACCAAGACAGGGTTTTTGTAACAGGGAAAGGTAGCACACAGATAAAAGGGATAGGTAAGATAGAGGGAGTATTGCATATACCAGAAATACCCCACAACATACTATCTACACTCAAATTAAGCAAAGATATGAAAATAAAAACCACATTCGATGAGGAAAGGGTCTTCATGACCAAGAACAATGAAGAGATAGGCACGATCATTATAGATGGTGGGTTAGCATACCTCAACCCCATAAGGGAATGCAACCCCAGCATTAACATTCACACAGACATCGAGAGTTGTGAGGAAGGACAAGATGGGGAAATAGAGGGGGAGGAAACTGAAGACACAACAAAGGATGCAACACACAAAGATAAAGTACACATAGGCAAGCCCGTGCACGACAACTGTGCCCACTTACCACACCGAAGGCTAGGCCATGCAAGTTTCCCCGTTGTACAAAAAATGCTCGAATTTTCAAATGGCCTACAAATAAAGAGCTGCAAAAATTATCTCGAATGTTCTGTATGTGAAAGCTCCAAAATCAGGACCAAGCCAAAACCCAAGAGGTCCACTCGCACCACGCAATCAGTTTTTCAATTAGTCCACATGGACCTGGTGGGTCCCATGAGGCCATCCATAAAATTCAAAAAAAGGTATTTCTTAACTATAGTGGATGACTTCAGCAGCTACAGCTTTGTATACACTCTTAGTCATAAAGGAGAAACTTTTCAAAAATTCAAGGAATTCTATAGAAGGGTAGAGACACAACATAACGTAAAAATCAAACAAATAATGACGGATAGGGGGTCAGAATTCTTGTCCAGAGAATTCTCGAATTGGCTGAAGGAACGGGGAATATTACACTTTAAATCTAGCCCTTTTTCTGCATTCCAGAATGGCGTTTTAGAGAGAAAAAACGGTGTATTACAAACAATGACCAGATGTGCACTAGAAGATGCGGGATTGGGTCAGTCATTCTGGGCAGAGGCCCTCACATACTCCAACTACACTTTAAATAGATTGTGGTCCAGTGTAGTGGGTAAAACTCCATATGAGGTAGTATACGGCAGGAAACCAAAATTAACCCACTTACACGTGTTTGGAGTTACGGCGGATGTCCATATACCCAAGCAGCTAAGGCGCAAGGGGGACAAAATCTCAAGGAGATTGGTATTCATGGGATATGAGACTGGGACTAAGGGGTACCGCTTCATAGACAAAAATAACAAATTTATCATATCCCGCACCGCAACATTTCATGAAAATGCCAATTGGACTAGGATACACCTCAATGAGATACTACACAGGCAAGGGAACACAACAGAAGCAGAGAACCAGAACAAAGGTGAATCCCTAAGTAGCATGAGACAAAAGGAAGGCAAACCCAGTCACCAGAAGGTCAATACAAAGGGGTGGAAGGAAGGGCACCCTATCATAAGAGTAGACACATTAACCAAGAAGGAAGCCAGGTATATGCATGACGCTGACACACCACCCAGTAGGCCAGTCAGATCCAATAGAAACAAAACACCAAAGAAACTAGATGACTACATATTGTCCATACACACCAACAGAGTCACACCCAATTCATACGACGAGGTCACCAGGCTACCACCAGAGGAAAGGGGTAGATGGGAGCAGGCCATGGAGAAGGAGATGGCCAGCCTAAGGGAATTGAACGTATATACTCCAGCCAAACCACCAGTTGACAAGATACCTATAGGGACAAAGTGGGTTTACAAGATCAAGGAGCTGGAGAACAATGAAACCCTATACAAGGCCAGGTTAGTAGCTCAGGGGTTTGCTCAAAAGTACCCAGAAGATTACTCAGACATGTACTCACCCACTGTCAGAGCTGAAAGCGTAAAGAGTGCTCTGGTGGTGGCATCCCTACTAGATTTAGACATGTTTCAGTTTGACGTGCAAACCGCCTACCTGCACGCAGAGTGAGTTAGAGAGATATTCGTTAAAGCACCCCCTGGGAGAAATACGCAGCATGGGGAAACGTGGCTATTGAACAAAAGCCTGTACGGCTTGAAACAATCGGGAAAGAGGTGGTATGAGTGTTTAGCAAAGGTACTCAGGGATATGGGGTTCACAGCCACCACCGCTGACCTATGTTTCTTCACCAAGGGGGAAGGTACTTTAATTGAATACATACTTGTGTATGTTGACGATATATTGTATTTTGGGAGACATAAATATAAGTGTGACGAATTCGCGAAGAAACTAGGGCAACACTTCACACTTAAAATGTTGGGGAAAGTGAACAAATACTTGGGGGTACAAATAACCAAAACACAAAATGGTTTTAGAATCTCTCAGAGAGAGAAGATACAGGAACTCGTACAAAAGTGTAACATGGGGGGGGGCAAACCATGCGAGACCCCCATGCAGACCGATTTCTTAAAGAACATGTACAAAAAAAGTGATCCCTTCAAGGACAATACCCTGTACAGATCAGTCATAGGTTCACTTCTGTATATAGCTAATTGGACCAGACCGGACATCATGCTTGCAGTCAATTTATTATCGAGGCATGTTAGCGAACCAACCAATTACCACTGGGAGAGTGTGAAGAGAGTACTCAGATACCTAAAGTACAGTTCAGACGCATATCTGTGCTTGGAACCAACGAAATCCAAGGGACCAGTGCTAACATGTTATGCAGATGCTGACTGGGCCAGAGATACGAAAAGTAGAAAGAGTACCTCCGGATACATATTCTTCATAAACGACTGCCCTGTACACTGGTACACCGGGAAACAGAGCCTAGTGGCCACTTCCACAGCAGAGGCGGAATACATCTGTCTATCAAAGGCAGCCAACAACCTAACGTGGTTTGATGATCTACTGACCCATATATGGACTGAGCCGACCTACCCAATTACTGTACACGAAGATAATAAGGCGGCCATAGACATTTCCATGGCAGATGCGGTGGGTCAAAGGTCGAGACATATTGATATAAAGCACAAACACGTTAGGCAGTTAACAAACATTGGGTTTATGAAAGCTGTGCACTGCGAGACGACCGAACAAATAGCGGACATTCTAACCAAACCTCTACAGAATAAGCAGCACGCTTATCTTACCTTAAAAATGGGTGTACAGTTACAACAGGTGGATACTGATTCCAGGGGTGGGCATTTAAAGGGGGATTTGTTGCATAGAAATGCCCAACCCCAAGCCAGCAAGGCAAGGGTTAAATACTCCCACCCATCTGATCTTCCCCTTTGACCCCGCCTTACCTTGTCTCCGCCTCCCAGGTATATAAGATGTTGCCCGATGTTCCATATTCATTCCTGATGTTTACCTGTAATGGATAAGATGATGTAAATAAATATATTATGACTACAAATGCAGCATGTGTCTTGAATTAGTGGGTTCGATCCTCGGAAACAATCCAACACTCCCGAATCCCTGCGAACCCCCAGCAGCCCACCCCAGCACACACCCGGCAACAACAACAATCAAACAAGCCACTTGAGGGGCTCCATCCCATTCTGGGTTCCACAGGCCTGTTGGCAAAACCAGGTCTTTGGGGTCTTGCGACAGTGTATCAAAATGTTGGCCAGTCTAATCAACACAGGGATTACTTTCCAGAGGGTGAGAGTCACCACACAGAAGGTCCTTCTTCTGGGTCCCGCCAGATGTACCTCCTTAGGAGAGGGTCCATGCAGATTCTCAGTCATCCAGGTCATGGTTGTCCCAAAGGTGCTTTCTCAAGAGGCGATTGGTCTTTCTTTGTTTTTACTTGAAGACGTTTCTTATGGAACGTCTTCTGATAGAACCGAAGAAGCTTCTTAGACAAGAAGTGAAACCTCTTTAAGGAAAAACAAAGGAAGTACAGTTGCCTCTTGGAAAAGCACCTTTGGGACTCCTTAGGAGAGGGGATCCACAGCATTCCCTGCTTCTCCCCACCCTAATGGGTGTTGTGGCCCGTCAGCGGCCTGTGCAGTTAGTAGCTGATTCCGACAGCGAGGAGGCTGGTGTGGTGCTGCGCCAGCAGCCTGTGCAGCTGGCACTCGAGTCGGACAATCAGGGGGCTGGAGAAGATGTGGTGCCAGAGGCAGGGATTCAGCCAGGGCCTTCAGAACCTCCAGAAGCTCCCTTAAGTGAAGTGGAAGAAGAGGAGGAGCCTCTTCTCGATGTACGGGTGCACAGAGCTGCCAAAAGGCAGGAGTGGCTCCTCAGGAGGAGGTCTCCTCAAGAGAAAGGCTTGGGGCTAATTGGCCACTCACCTAGCCTATTTAAGGAGGAACGCCGACTGAAGCAAAGTGTAGGGAACAACTTTGTTCACTCTCCTTCGCGTCTTGATCTTGTCTGCAAATTGCTTCTGGGCTTTCTGCCAACCATAGTAAGATTACAATTATTTATTCTTTGGATTCTTGTAGGCTGTTAAGAAAGTTAATTAACAGCCTTTGTTTGAAAAAGACTGATTTAATTTAGTAAACTAAGGTTTGTACAGACTATGTGTGCTGCGTTCTTTGGGATCCGTAGCTGGGGCAGAACAGAAAAAGACTATCCTTCAGATAAGCTGCTCCCAAACCACTCAGGCCTTTAAAGGTGACAACCAACACCTTGAATTGCACCTGGAAAGCAAATTGCAATGCAACTGGAGAGGCAACACCATGTGCACACCTGGGTTTTCACAAAACCTTGCGGGCTGCTGCATTTTGAACCCATCGGAGCTTCCAGATTGCTTTTCAAGGGCAGCCCCACGAAGAGCGCATTGCAACAGTCAGGATGTAAAATGTCAAATTGTACAATATTGTGATCAGGGGGTGGGACTGAAACATTTTAGCAACCGGGTCTCTGCCCAGTTGCTGGGTGGGCGTGGCCACGGGGCGTGGCCTACTCAACCTCCTGCATCACGGTGGTGGGAGACGTTTTTGCCCTCCCAAAGCCTCCGCACTTACCTGGCATCCAAAAGGTGCCGTGTGGAGACTCCTGGGAGGGGAGGGGAGGGGTGGGTGTGGCCAGCCAATCCTTGCAACTACCGGTTCGGCGAACCAGATGTAAAATTAGCATTCGGTTCACCCAAACTGGTCTGAACCGGCTGAATCCCACCTCTGATTGTGGTGGGAGATGTCATGGCACTGCTTTTTTTCCCTTGGATGGCTAGATTGACTGTGCGCTGCCGTTAACGGCTCGATGAGACGCTCCGAGTATGGGCACAGCGATTACTGAAGGAGGGGATGGCTGCTGGACTCCACCCCTTTCATCTCAAAGGTAAGAATGTCTTCTCCTGCGGGAGATCCTAAATTAGATCGATCCTGACGGTGGCTGATGTGGCTTGAAGAACAGTGCTGCCGAGACAAGACTGATGTGCTTACAGTCCCTAAAATGTTTTAAGCCTTGTCACAAGAAAAGGCTTAGAGAAGAGCCCCTGCTTAGTGCTGTTGGAAGAAATATCCATTTGGTTCAGTTCCAAGCTGGGAAAAAGACACTGGAAACATGGAGGCCGATTGGAAAGATGTTTTAATGATGAAGCAGAACCACATGCGATTCTGGGCAGCTGACAAAATGGAGTTGAGAGTTGAGATTTTTTTATACCTTCTTTGGGCTGTGCACTTGAGCTTCCTGTTCCTGTGCAAGAACATGTATTCCAGGAGTGAAATGCTCCTGGTTCAGACCGGATCGCCCGATCTGGTAGCGATGGCGGTGGGTGGTTCGGAGAACTGGTAGCAAAAATCCCTGCGGGCCCCCCCCCGCCCAGCTGAGCCGCGCGATCATCAGAGGCTCATTTTTTTTTACTTTTAAAAGCATTTTTTCTCCTATCACTCCGGCCGAAGAGGTTGCAGGGTGAAAAAATGCCTTTAAAAGCCTCTGGCGATCCCAGCTGAGTTGCCTGACCGTCAGAGGCTTTTAAAAGCATTTTTTTCTGCAACCTCTTAAGGTTGTAGAAAAAATGCTTTTAAAAGTAAAAAAAAAAAGTTAGCCACGCCCACCCAGTCACATTACCCCCCCCACCAAGCCACGCCCACAGAACTGATAGTAACAAATTTTAGATTTCACCCCTGATGTATTCTATTGGTTGTTGTCAGATTCCTATGGAGTCATGGAGGGGTTATGTAGGGGTCATAGCTGGCTCTACAGGCAAAAGGGGAAGTGCAAATCCTAGGTGCTTGTCTGAGCTAATTTTGTCAACTTTCTGGTGTATTGTTTATCTGAGCTCCCAGGTTTCTGTGACTTTGAACTGCTGGGGGTTGGTGCAATGAAGGGTCTTTGGATTGCTCTGGGCTGCTTCTAATCCTACCATTCTGGCTTTGTTTGAAAATATCCTGCCTTGAGTGGATTACCAAATCTGCATTTCTAAAGGCTGCCTCCTTGGTTTCTGCTTGGGAGCAGGGAGACTGGGGCTGCTTCCTGCCTCTAAAAAAAAACACGTTTCTCCATTTCTAATTTAGGGAAATATAATATTCTGCCTTTTTTTAAATATTCCTCAAAATATTTCATTCTTCTAGGAGAAAGGGGCGCTTCCCACAGTGCGCAGAGACGCTGTCCCACTGAAGAATAGGTTGTAATAGAGACGGAAAGAAATCAGCCTTCCCTGTTCTCTGTGTTTATAGGCTTTACTAAATTACCACGTGGTTGTTTTTTTAAAAAAATTTTTGACTAAGTTTCTTGGGTGATACCCCAGACATTGGGGTTTGTTGAATAAACCACAGATAGTCCTTGACTTACGACCCCAGTCGCAAAAGGGGATCGCATGGCCCCGGGGACACAGCAGCTGTCATAAGTATGAACCACCTGTCAAGCATCCGAATGTAAATCACGGGACCATGGGGCTACCGCCATTGTCGTAAGTGTGAACAATGGTCATAAGTCAGTTGTTTTTTCAGGACCGTTGTAACTAACTTTGAATGGTCACTAATTTAATTTAATTTAATGTAATGTAATGTAATGTAATGTAATGTAATGTAATGTAATGTCATGTCATGTCATTTCATTTCATTTCATTTCATTTCATTTCATTTCATTTCATTTATTTCATTTCATTTCATTTCATTTCATTTCAGATTTATATACCGCCCTTCTCCCTGAGGACTCAGGGCGGTGTACAGCCAAAATTAAAAAACATAGAATACAAACATTAAAAAGAATTAAGAATATATATAAATTTGGCCCCATACATTAAAAAGTGACTAACCAATTAAAACATTTAAAATTATTTTTTAAGCCAGCCTGGATTGCTGAAAAAGGCACCGAGGTCATGGATTCTCCTTATCTCTGGGGGCAACTGATTCCAGAGGGTAGGTGTGCCCCCACAGAGAAGGCTCTCCCCCTGGGGGTCACCAGCCTACATTGTTTGGCTGATGGCACCCTGAGGAGGCCCTCTCTGTGGGAGCGCACGGGTCGATGGGAGGTCATCGGTAGCAGCAGGCGGTCTCAAAGATAGCTAGGCCCTATGCCATGGAGCGCTTTAAAGGTGATAACCAACACCTTGAAGCACACCCAGAAGACCACCGGAAGCCAGTGCAGCTCACGCAGGAGCGGTGTTACGTGGGAGTGCCATGCTGCTCCCGTCACTACCCGCGCGGCTGTGTTCTGGACCAGTTGGAGCCTCCGGGTGCTCTTCAAGAGGAGCCCCATGTAGAGAGTGTTGCAGTAGTCGAGGCGAGAGGTGACAAGGATGTGAGTGACTGTGCACAGGGAATCCCAATCAAGAAAGGGCCGCAATTGGCGAATCAGGCGAACCTGACAAAAGGTCCCCCTGGTTACAGCTGTCAGATGTTCCTCCAAGGACAGCTGCCTATCCAGGAGGACTCCCAAATTGCAAGCCCTTTCCGTAGGGGCCAGAGACTTGCCCCCAATAGTCCGTGATGGAGTCAACTGACTATATCGGGATGCAGGGAACCACAGCCACTCAGTCGTGGAAGGGTTGACCTTGAGCCTGTTCTTCCCCATCCAGATCTGCACAGCCTCCAGGCACTGGGACATCGCTTCAAGGGCATCATTGGGGTGGCCTGGGGTGGAGCTGTACAGCTGGGTGTCATCAGCGTACTGGAGGTATCTCACCCCAAAGCCACGGATGATCTCACCCAGCGGCTTCACATAAATGTTGAACAAAAGGGGCAAGAGGACCGATCCCTGTGGCACTCCACAAATAAGAGGCCTTGAGGTCGACCTCTGCCCCCCTGCCAACACAAACTGCGACCGGTTGGAGAGAAAGGAGGAGAACCACCGTAGCACGGTGCCCCCCATCCCCAACTCTTCCAACCGGTGCAGCATGATACCATGGTCGATGGTATCAAAAGCCGCTGAGAGATCTAACAGGACCAGAACAGAGGAACAACCCCTGTCCCGAGCCCTCCAGAGATCATCAACCAACGCGACCAATGCCGTTTCCGTGCTGTGCCCAGACCTGAAACCCAACTGGAATGGATCTAGATAAGATGTTTCCTCCAGGAATTGTGGAAATTGTTGCGCGACCACACTCTCAACAACCTTCGCCATAAAGCGAACGTTGGAGACAGGACGATAGTTGGCCAATACTGCCGGGTCCAGGGAGGGCTTCTTGAGGAGAGGCCTCACCACCACCTCTTTCAAGGCAGAGGGGAAGTAACCCTCACTCAACGAAGCATTGATAACACCCTGGAGCCAGCCTCGTGTAACCTCCCGGGAAGCCAGTACCAACCAGGAGGGACACGGGTCCAGTAAACATGTGGCTGCACTAAGTCTTCCCAAAATCCTGTCCACGTCATCCGGAGTCACAGAGTCAAACTCTTCCCAGGTAACATTCTCAAGACTATTCCTCGTCACCCTGCCCTGATCTACCCAGTCAGAGTCCAAATCCCCCCAGATCTGAGCGATTTTGTCATACAGGTATTGTCCAAAATCCTCAGCCCTGCCTTCCAGGGGATCCTCCCGCGCTCCCGAATGGAGCAGGGAGCGGGTCACCCTAAACAGGGCGGCCGGACGATTCCCTGATGACGCAATAGAAGTGGAAAAGTAGTTAAACTTTGCCAGTTTTATCGCCACTAGGTAGGTCTTAATATGCGACCTTACCAGTGTTCGGTCAGATTCAGCGAGACTGGCCCTCCAACCACTCTCCAGGCGTCTTTTCTGTTGTAAGTCGAAGATTACCTGTACTGTAGCTGTTGTAAGTCGAGGTTTACCTGTACAATTAACCAAACCACAGCTGTCTGAATCAGATATTATTAGACTAGTGTTTCTCCATGGTGATAACTTAAAGAAATGTGGACTTCAACTCCCAGAATTCATTGCTTACTGGGGAATTCTGGGGATTGAAGTCCACAATTGCCAAGGTTGAAAAAAACTGTGTTAGAATAAGCCAGCCAGAAGAGACAAATTGCAAGGAATGCTGGGAAATGTAGTGCAACCCTCTGCAAAGCCTGAAGGGGAGGGCCCAGAGAAGTCTAGTTCCCACACCCTCTCCCTTTGCTCCCCTAAATGCCGAACCCAGTGGTGGGATTCAGCCAGTTCACACTTATTCGGGAGAACCGGTCGTTAACTTTCTAAGCAGTACGGAGAACCGGTTGTTGGAAGAAATCTTATCTTGTTTCTTTTCCACTTTACAGGGCTAATCCTGTAAGGAACTGAAACATTCTGGTGTTGTTTCTAGCCTAATCTTTATCGCCCTGCTTACAGAAACTGCCTTTCTGGTGAACCCTTATTACATTGTAACAGATAAGGCGAAGCGCCCATCGACGTGAGTGATGTTGAGTTGGCCACGCCCACACAGTCACAGGACCACCAGGCCACGCCTACCCAGCTGGTCATTAGGGCAGAGAACCAGTTGTTAAATTATTTGAATCCCACCACTGGCCGAACCCCATTTCTAAGCAGTCCAAACCAAGCCCTTTTCTACATCAATGACTGCAGGCAAAACATAGTAACTGTGTTGTTTTTTTTAAAAAATCCCATTGCAATTTATTTATGGCTTGCCTCTTGCAGCTTACCAGAAGAAAAGAAAATGGACATGTCTCCCACTTAGCAGGTGGCGCTTCAACAGGTGAGGTTTTGTTGTTTATTAGGAAAAAAAGAAATAATAAATTCAGTGAATCTGAAGGCATCAGTTTTTCTTCTTTGCAGTTGTGCAATATAAGATTTTCAGAATTTCCTAGGTGAATATGGAGGAGAACGGGAGCTGCATGGGTGAGATTTATTGATTTATTATTAAATTTATTAACCACCCATCTTAACGCAAGGTAAGACTAGGAGATTTCTGTAACTCCTTTGTGCCTGGAGCTCAACAGTGCTAAATTGATTTGAAATGACACAAAATGTCCACTTTTTATATTAGAAGTCTCTTACTCCTTCCAAATCTAACACAATCTCTGTTGAAAGAAATATCCATCTGGTTCAGTTCCAAGTGGGGAGAAAAAAAACTGGAAACATGGAGGCTGATTGGAAAGAGAGGTTTATTGATGAACAGGGCCATATGGGTTTGAGGTCCTGGTGCAGCTGAACACATGGAGTGGAGAGTGAGGGTTATTTATACTCTCTCTTGGCCCTTGCCCTTGAGCTTCCTGTTCCTGAGCAAGAAATGTATGCTATTGGTGGTTGTAGAGGTTACTGCTAACTTTGTAGGCTATCTGAGTCCCAGGCTTGGTTGATGCTTGCTGGGTGATGCAGTGAAGGGGTTTGTTGTGTCATGTAGTGAGCAGCTCTGCTGCTAGATGGTAGAGGGCTAATCCTATTATGTCCTGAGGGATCATGTCTTAATCCCATCACCCTGGAGCTGAAGGTCTTTTGTCTTGTAGATAGGCTGGCCCAGTCCTGCTGGGGCTATTAATAAAGGTGAGGGCTGCTTTCCAAGAGCAAACATATAATATATTTCCTTTAAGGAAATATAATATTCTGCTTTTTTAAAATATTTCCCAATGTATTTCATTCCTCTAGGAAAAGGTGTGGGTGCTAACTTTAATCATTGCATTTTTATTTTGTTTTTTTGCTATCCACAAATTCTTTCCTCCTTCTTTTCCTCCTGTTTTAAAAAACACGCCTTTTCAGGTATAGAATAACCCACTCACCGAAAACCACTTCTGTCACTCCACAGAAGAAGCATTTCCGTCACCAGAAATAGGCTGTACAGCTGATAAAAGAAACTTCAGATTGATAAAGTGGGAATCTCCCAGTGGTGAAATCCAGCAGGTTCTGGAGAACCGGTAGCGGAAATTTTGAGC
>WNWU01016772.1:0-11829 GCA_012654045.1 Ptyas mucosa | reverse complement strand
CGAAAATGACAATAATAGTTAGATAACCTTTATTGCCATTTTTTTTTTCCGTGGGACTCTGGCACATTAAAAATGAAATTCTGCTGCCTGCTCTCAAAAGTGTACACACACATAACACACATACAGATATTGTTCTGAGCCAGCTCCCCAAACACGACAAAGTTGTTTGTAGTTGAAGCAATGATTCCTTTATTAGGAGTGCCAGCTGTCCCGTCAAAAAGTTTCGCTCTCAACGCAGGCTAACAAATCTGTCCAGCAGGGAGATAAATAGTTGTCTGGCACACCTATTCATCTTCACCCCCTGCCCTTTATCCTCAAAGCTAGAGTGGGGCTTCTCTAGCAGTGGTGGCTCTTCTGTCCCAAGGATCGGCCCATAGATTTCCACTGCTCTCCTCTCCTTTGCCTTCTGTGTATCTGCCTTAGGCACTGGACCCAGCTGTTCCTCCTCTTCCTCATCAGCCAACTTCAGACCTGGGGGCTGTTGACTCTCCATCTGAGGGCTGACGGATGGTCCAGGCTCCGCCTCTGTCTCTCTCTCTCTGCCACCTCCACTCCTTCTTCCTCCTCGGAGCTCTCAGGTTGCCTTGATGCTGACCCTGACTTCCATGCCTCCTCCTCCTCCTCCGATTCAGCCTGGCCGCCGACAGGTCACAACAGATATGTTATATACATATATATGCATATATCTACATCCTAACACATGTAAATATTAATCACTGTCCATCTTGAATGCATAACAGAAAGAGGACACTAGGTTGATACTTTATGGGACAAAATTGTGGCTGAATCTGAATGTTCTGCTTTGGATACCATGAAGCCGCTTCCCAGAAGGTAGCAAGGAAAACAGGTCATGAAGAGGATGTATAGTATCCCAGATCATACTTTGAACCCTGTTCAAGCAGCGTTTATATGCTATGTCCTGGATAGATGGGAGTGAACTGCCAATAATCTTTTCTGCCATCCTCATCGTGAGAGAAAAGAGCTAGAATGATGCTTCCACTCAGGGGTAAAATCTACTTACCTTCTCTACTGGTTCTGAAGTGTGTGCGCCATGCATGTGCTGTGCATGCGTGTTTGCTCCACTTGCACTCGCACATGCACCATCTTCACGTCCGATTTTGGGCCCTCTGTGCATGTGCAAAGTCTTCTACACATGCGCAGAAGGTCAAAAGCAGGTAACTTCCTGATTAAAACCAAGTAGTAATGATGTCCGGGGGAGTGGGGTGGAACCTCATGCTGTCGCCGCTACCAGTTCACCGAACCATATACAGCCGCTGCTACCAGTTCGCCTGAAGTGAAGCGAACCGGTAGCATTTCACCCCTGCTTCTGCTACAACGGAGACCTGTGAGGGTTGTGCAAGAGGGAAGTGTCAGCTCTACTTGTGATGGAAAGCAGCATTGCAACAGGCACCGTTGCTTACTCACCGGTGGGCAGAGTAACCGTTTAATGAGGCACGGTTTCTGTCCAAAGAGGTAAGAAGAAAAAGGTTTTTTTTTTTTTAAAGTGACGCCAAGACTACAACATGCATGAATGATTTAGCAGTGGAGTTGCTCAAAGGATACCTGTGAGTAATCTGGAGTCTTTTGAGGAAGTGGGAAACTCACTGCAACAACAGGACAAAGGGAATCTCTTTAGAAGATAGGCTCAAGATCCAGAAGGATCTCATCAGGCCTGAGCATAGGTGCCTATCCAACCAAATGAAATTCAACACTGAGAAAAGTAAGGTCTTACACTTACTGGAGGTTTTCAAGAAGAGACTGGACAGCCATTTGTCCAAAATGGTATAGGACCGTGATGGCAAACCTATGACACATGTGTCACAGGTGGCACCTGGAGCTATATCTGTAGACACTAGGGTGTACCAGTGCATCCATGCTCCAGCCAGCTGATTTTTGGGCCTTCTGGGCCTACTGGAAGTCAGGAAACAGGCTGTTTCCGGCCTCCGGAAGGCCACAGGAAGTGAGGGAGGCCGTTTTCGCCCTCCCCAGGCTCCAAGAAAGCCTCTGGAGCCTGGGGAGGGAGATAAACAGGCCTTCCAGACCCACATTTTTGCCGTCACGTGCCAAAAGCAGGGGACCCACGAGAGGGGGAGGTCACATGCACATGTGCGGGGTGCAGGGGGCATTGAATTATGGATGTGGGCATGCCTGAGCTCCCCCCCCCGCTTTTGGCAAAAAACTTAGCCATCACTGGTATAGGATCTCTTGCTTGAGCAGGGAGTTGAATTAGAAGACCTCCAAGGTCCCTCCCATTGTTGAATCAGCACATTGTTCCATCACACAAACGGATTGGCAGATTTGGGAACGATACGTATAATCAGTCTGCAAATTGCAAAAGGCTTTCTCTTATCGTATTGATCTATCTTCCATAGATCTCTTAGAGTTGCAAGGCATCATGCGTTCTGTCCCCGTCTCACACACGCACACAAACAGTCAGCCGGGGGTTAAATAAAACCTGCAAACAATACATTCCTTCGATAACAGGATTGGCAGCAACCCAGTAGCTGCTTGCCAAGAACTTTACACACAGAGGGAGGTGTTCTTCCTCCGTCAGATAAACCAAAACAAATACACAAAGTCAACGAATTGTCAAGTCCAGTCCGTATTAAATCCAAGGCAGGCAGATAACGTAGTTTCAGAGATACAATGCGACTCGCTAGTTGTTTAGCTTTGTCCGTCACAGAGCCTGAATGGCCACCACACCCCCTTTTATCCCCTGTGGGGTGTGGTCCAGTGACTCAGCTTAATCTCTGGCATGCCTCCTTTTCTGTTGCGTGCGCTTGTCTCTCTGATGCTGGCATAGATCCAGCCAAGACATATCTCTGTCACTGTCCGACTGTGACTGCTCGGGGATACCTGGCTCCTGGCTAATCTCTTCTCCTTCGGGAGACACCTGAGGCATTGCCAGAGAGGAGGGTCCTGGAGAGGGAGGCCTGGCCACCTCCTCTCCTTCACTTTCGAAGCCTTCTCCCTCCGATACGATGGGTTCGGGGGTCGGAGTCACAACATCATGGAAGAGATACATCTTTTAGCGTTAGAAATATGTTGTGGTCCGCCAGCAGCCTACAGAGCTGGCAGCAGAGTCGGATAGTGAGGAGGCTGAGGAAGAACATGGGCCAGTCCTGGAGGCTGGGGAAGGCCAAGATGAGGGCTCTGCATCGGAGGCAGAGATGGGGCCAGGGCCATCGGGGAGTGATGTGCTGACTCTGGAGCCTCCAGAGGCTGACAGCAGAGAGGCAGAGGAACAGGAGCAGCCTATTCCTAGTCAACGCATGAGAAGAGCTGCCAGAAGGCAGGAGCAGCTAAAGCAAAAAGGATGACTCGGGAGTAGGGCCAAGAGATGATTGACTCCTCCCATAAAGTTTAAAAGACCAGCATCGGCTCTTGGCCTCTTTTGTCGGAAAACAACATTGATAGATTTGTTTCTTGTCTTGCTGCATTTATTTCTTGTCGGCGTCTTCTGCTTCTGAACTTTTGCCAAGAAAAGCCTTTGGCAGGTTGCCTAATTAGACCAAGGTTGGTGATAAGGCTGAAGAATTTGTGTTATGAAGAATTTGTTTTGAATTAGTTTGAACTAAGCTGTTCTAATAAAGTCTGTTTGTTTCGGACTGATTGCATCTCATAATACTTACATGGGCCTGGGTCACAACAAAAGGATGTTTAACACTGTGGAGGAGACCTAACATTCAACAGGAACTTATTTTCCAATAATTGACATTATTATGCTATGCTCTGCACTCTCAAATGGAAAAATCAGTTCTTGACCTCTGAACAGTGATAACTTGTCTCCCCTTAGTCATTTCTTCTGAAGACTAATTACAGCCATTCCTTCCATCCCTTTTCATAATTCTTAATTTTTACTTCCCTTTTTTGCCCTACTCTGAAACTATTCCAATTTCTCTGAAGCTTTACTAAGGAACCATAATAATGGACACGCTAGTAATCTCTAAGGATTACATTTTTCACGCGGGGTCTTATAGTTATATCCTATCCTAGATACCTTAAAAAAAATGAGTACACATAACCCAGTGGTGAAATCCAAATTTTTTTACTATCGGTTCTGTGGGCGTGGCTTGGTGGGTGTGGTATGGCTTGGTGGGTGTGGCTTGGTGGACATGGCAGGGGAAGGATACTGCTATTTATTCTATTGTATTTTTTTTTATTATTCAACTAATAATAAAAATACAAATAACAAGATCTAACAGCAGAAGTAAATTTCCATGATAGTAAATAGAAATGGCTGTCAGTTATAGATACAAAATAAAATTCAGAATAGAATACAGAATAGATCGTTGATTGTAGATTAAATGGGCATACAGTATGTAAAATCTGGCATTAAACTGTAGTATTAACATAGGAGGTTGCTTGTTTCCTATCCAGATCAGGCACTTATTTGAGGCCGCATAATTGTAATCCAGACCAAGCCAGTCCTCCTGCAGCACTCTGCTGGCCAAAAACTGGCCATGCAGAGGCCCCGGGCGTCCCCCAGGTGGCCTGTTTTTGGCCTCCGCAGAAGTGGTGGGTTGCCCCTGGTTTGGACCGGTTCGCAAAAACCGGTAGTAAAACCAGCGGGAGACCCCACCCACCACCCCGGATGTCATCATCGGTGATCTGCGCATGCAATCTGCATGCATCAGCGATCTACGATCCCATGGCAAATTGGTAGTAAAGGTAAGTAGACCCCACCCCTGCTCCACAGCCTCCTGCAGCACTCTGCCACACCCCCCACACCCCATCCCCATGGCCTGTTTTGGCTGGCAGAGACATCGTGGGCCGGTCCTTTGTTATTTCCAGGCTGGCCCCACGGGCCAGATCTAAGCATCCTGTGGGCCAGATCCAGCCTGTGGCCCTTGAGTTCGACACCCCTGATTTAGATTTTGTGCTACAAACACACCAACGCCAAGCGTGATGCTCACACTATTCTATGAAAACCACAACCACACCTTGCAATTGATATGCTGTAGCTTTTCACCAACTAGGACAGCAGTCCCAAACTTTGCAGTTTGGCTGCCTGGCCAGGGAGGAGCGGGAAACCGGGCTGTGGGAGCGGTGGGCCGGCGCTCACGCGCATACCCATGCAGCTCAGCTTCCGTGAGCAGCAAGCTGGCAGGCATGTGCATGGATGTACAGCTTGGCTTGTGCATGTTGAGCTGCATGCGCGTGTGCATGCACGCCAGCCCACTGCTCATGCAAGTCAAGCTATGCGTGCACATGTGTATGCTGGCCCAGTGCTCATGCAGCCCGGTTCTGGGCCCAGGAATTGGCGACCTCTGAGCTAGGAGATATATGTGGTCCATTTCCATATAGTTTTTATGGTGTGTGTGTAGGGGTGGGCTTCAAAATTTTTAGCCAGGGGTTCTGTGCCCAGTTGCTGGGTGGGCATGGCTATGCTGGGCGTGGCCTAGTTGGCCTCCTGCACCATGGCGGGGGAGGCGTTTTTTTCCTCCCTGGGCTCCGGAGGCTTTTCTTGAGCCTCCTGGAGGGCAAAAATGGCCTCCCCAGGCTCCGGAGTCCCTCTGGTAGGCCTGTTTTTCGCCCTCCCTGAACCTCCGTTTGAACCCTGCACTTACCTGCATCCAAAACGGGCCACATGGGGACTCCTGGGAGGGGTGGGGAGGGGTGTGTGGGGCCAACCAGGAGTGGGATTTGGGGGTTCTCCGAACTGCACAGAATCTTAGCTAGAGATTCTCCCGAACTCCTGAGAACCCCCAGCAGCTCAACCCTCTCTCTCTCTCTCTGTGTGTGTGTATTATATTGCTCTTTCTTTCTATAAACAATAAACTGTATATAGTTTTTCATTGTTGTAAATGGCCAAAATCATGAATTGGAGATGGGCAGCCATATCAATTGAGATAATAAAAAAATAAAGAACAGACATGCTCAGATTGTTAGCATTAATACCGTAAATATAGGAAGGGTCTGACCCAACTTCCATTTCCGAGACTGCAAAGCATTCTGGGGAAAAGTCCCATTAAGATCCGTGGTGGGACTTACTTCTCGATAGAACAAACCAGTGTAGGATTGTGCTGCCAAGTTGCCTAACTAGAATCCGTTTCGGAAGCAGGAGAGTAGACACCGGGACAAGGGAATTGGTGCCTCCTGCTGTCAAGATTGAAGTTACTGTATTTATTGGAAAGGGATTACCAATGCGTCAGAGAGGCTCACAATCACCAAGAGGCTCACATTCAGCAATAGACAAAAATCTTGGTCACCATGAAATAAAAAAGATGTTGAGAGACTCTATCTAAGGATAGAGAAGAGCAACAAAGATGATTAGGTCAGTGGAGGCTAAAACATATGAAGAACCATTGCAGGAACAGGGTATGTCTAGTCTAATGAAAAGAAGGAGTAGGAGTGAAGGGATAGCAGTCTTCCAATATTTGAGGGGCTGCCACAAAGAAGAGGGGGCCAACATCAGCGAAGAAATGCTACCGGTTCAGACCGGTTCGGGTGAACCGGTAGTAAAAAAATGTGAACCGGTATTTCCGACGATCAGCTGGCCGACGATCAGCTGTGACGCGCGACTTCTATTAACTAGAATCGTTGGATTTCTTGCTTTCTAGCTAATCTAAATCACATGGCACAGTGGATTCTGCCCTACTCGCTGTTCTACTTACCTTTCCAGACTCAGAAGGCTTCAGAATGTTCCTTTCTTAGCGCTGCACGGGCAAAGTCTGTGCTTGGTAGCAGACTCACAGAACCGGTAGCAGAAGACTTCAGAGGATTTCAAGACTGGTCAATGTATTTTCCAAAGCACCTGAGGGCAGGACAAGAAATAATGGATGGAAACTAATCAAAGAGAAAAGCAACCTAGAACTAAGGAGAAATTTCCTCACAGTGAACACAAGCAAGAACAACTTGCTTCCAGAAGTTGTGGGTGCTCCACCACTGGAGGTTTCTAAGAAGAGATTGGACAACCATTTCTCTGAAATGGTATAAGGCAGTGATGGCTAACCTTTTTGCCATCATGTGCCAAAAGCTGTGGGAGTGCGGGGTAGTCAAGCATGTGCGTGCCCACACCCATAATTCTAGGTGCCCTGCCCCCCCCGCATGCACACACGATCCCATGCTCCCCCCCCACTTTTGGCATTGACAGCAGGGTGGGCATGGTAGGCCTGTTTTTTTGCCCTCCCCAGGCTCCAGAGGCTTTCTAGGAGCCTGGGGAGGACGAAGACAGCCTTCCCCACCCCACCGGAGGCCTTCCAGAGGCCGGAATCAGCCCATTTGCCAACTTCCAGTGGACCCAGAAGGCCCAAAAATCAGCTGGCCAGTGCACACATGCATGCTGGAGCTGAGCTTGGGCAACGCTTGCATGCCCAACAATATGGCTCTATGTGCCACCTGTGGCATGATTCCATAGGTTCGCCATCACAGGTATAGGGGTTATGAGCAAGGGGTTGGATTAGAAGACCTCTAAGGTCTGTTCCAACTCTGTTGTTAATAACAGGAAAGATACTGTTGAAAAGTGAATGGGTGACAAGTGGCTAGAATGAAGGGAGGCGAAGGTGAGCATCTTGAAGAACTGGTGAAGTGCTCTGATGGCACCTTCAGAAAGAGGATTCAGTGAACAACAAAACTTTGTTACAGTGGAAACCTGGAAAAGATTCTAGAATGAAACCTAAGCGATCAAGGGGTTGGTTGGGCACAGAAGTTAAAATTTCCTCCCCGAGTTTAAGAGTGCTGTAGATCAAATACATCTTATTTTCAGGAAAGCCTTTGATGCATTACCCAAAGGTGGGTCTAGGATAATACACCATGGGCAACTCGCCATGTCCAACTTGCCACAACCAACTCAGTGCGGGATAACTCGCCACAGCCAACTGGTCACAGGACAACTCTCTGCAGGACAAGAGTTACACTGACATCAAAGAAATAGGGGAATAGAACCATTAAAGAAAGGATGCATAAAGGAGGGACAGGATGAAATGTGAATGGCAAAAATTAAAGTATTTTTAAAATTTGTTTTAAATAATTAAATAGAATTGTTAAATTGTCTCACAGCGAGTTGGCCGTGGTGAGTTGTCCTGCAGCGCGCTGGCTGTGGTGATTTGCCGGCAACAAGTTGGCTGTGGTGAGTTGACCATGGCGAGTTGGCTGTGGCAAGTTGGCCGAGGTGAGTTGGCCAAGGCGAATTGACCATGGTGAGCTGGCCAAGGCAAGTTGGCCATGGCAAGTTGGCCAAAGCGAGTTGACCATGGTGAGTTGGCCAAGGCGAGTTGGCCATAGCAAGTTGGCCAAGGCAAGTTGACCATGGTGAGTTGACCATGGTGAGTTGACCATGGTGAGTTGACCATGGTGAGTTGGCCAAGGCAAGTTGGCCATGGCAAGTTGACCATGGCGAGTTGACCCTGGCGAGTTGGACATGGCGAGTTAACCGTGGCAAGTTGACCATAGCGAGTTGACCATGGTGAGTTGGCCAAGGCAAATTGACCATGGCAAGTTGGCCGTGGCGAGTTGACCATGGTGAGTTGGCCAAGGCGAGTTGGCTGTGGCAAGTTGTCCCATTCTGTCTATTGACAAGCTGATTAGCAGGAGAATGAAGAGAATCTGTGACTGATTTGAGATGAGTTTCTTGATGAAAACAAACCTAAAGGAAACATGCAGTGCTCACTCTCAATCCTGTCAACTCCTTAACATTCTTATTCATGAGTTGGATGAGGAGGTGGTAGGAAGGCCTGTCCCATTTGTTGAAGACACAAAATTTCCAAGTGAACTTGAGCATGGGATGAAGGCAAAAAGAATGAAATTGACCAAAATAAATGTGAATTTAACTCACTTGGAAAGAAATCAAATGCTCAGAAGCGAAGAGCTGGTTCTATGAAAGGAGATGAAGGAACTGGGGCTGTATAGCTTTGAGAAGCAAAGGACTTTAGAGGACCTTGAGGAAACGTTCACATAGGATACCAAGACAGTAGACTCAGTTCTCTAGACAAGCATGGCTTCCACTTTCCAATGTCATTCAAAGCTAGACATCCGTCTATCTGGGATGTTTTGGTTTGGATTCCTGCTCAGAATGGGATGGACTTCAGGGTCCAAGAATACTTCTCTCTCAAGTATTATTTTTTGAGATAAGGTAGAACTCCAGAAATTACGTTTTCATGAGTGGTCCTTGATGCTCTCTGAGCTTGGTTGTTTTGGTTACAGATGTTTCATTGCTCAAATTAGGTAGCATCATCATTGGTAGTTATGTTCTCAATCCATGCCCGACATTTTTAATGATATTGCTGTAGGAAAAATAGTTATATAACATTGAAAGCTTCCTTTCAGGGAATACGTCAGGAATGACAGAATAACAGAGTCGGAAAGGACCTTGGAGGTCATCTAGACCAACTCCCTGCTCAAGGATGAGACCCTCTACCATTCCAGACAAGTGGCTGTTCGGTCTCTTGTTAAAAGCCTCCAGTGATGGAGCACCCCCGACTTCTGAAGGCTTAATTTTAATAGATTTAAAGATAGATAGAAATTAATGAATAGAAATATTAATATTAATAATATTAATAGAAAGATTAATTTTAATAGAGTCCATTAAATCCTTCATCCAGTTCCCATATCTCTTGAATGAGGAGGTTGGAATGTGCAAAAGACTACCAGGTATTCAAACAATCGACCTATGTGTATATTGAAGAGTATAGCAAGCTGGAGGAATTAAATGGTGTTGGCTCACTCAATTTTTATCCTCTAGGAAGCATATCAGTCTGCAGAAATAGGGCTGATCCGCTATGTGGAAGCTATCGCTTTTATTGATTGTGAAAATATTAAAATGCATTTGCTTAATTACTCGTTTTCCTGACTCCGTAACATTTATTTGAGTCCCGTTTACTCATTTGTCAAGATATCAGAGGTGGTATTCAGCTGGTTTGAACCGGTTTGCCCGAACTAGTAGCGGAAATTGAGGGTAGGCCTGCCTACCCGTCGTGGCTCTATGCCATCCTATTTGGACACGTTTTTGAGGCCGGGCCAGGGGTGAAATGCTCCCGGTTCGGACCAGAGTGCCCGATCTGGTAGCGATGGCGGCGGGTGGTTCGGAGAACCGGTAGCATAAATCCCTGCGCCCCCCCCCATGCTCAGCTGAGTTGCACGATCATCAGAGGCTTTTTTTTAAAACTTTAAACTTTTTTTTACTTTTACATTTTTTCTACAACCTCTTCCGACGAAAAAAATGCTTTTAAAAGTAAAAAAAAAAAAAAGCCTCTGATGATCGCGCGGCTCAGCTGGGATCCTCAGAGGCTTTTCAAAGCATTTTTTTCCCTGCAACCTCTTGGCCGAAGAGGTGGTAAAAAAAAAATGCTTTGAAAAGTCTCTGACGATCTCAGCTGAGTTGCCTGATCGGCAAAGAGGCATTTTTTAAAAAGCCTCTCTGACGATCCCAGCTGAGTTGCCTGATCGCCAGAGGCTTTTCAAAGCATTAGAAAAAAATGCTTTGAAAAGTTTTTTTTTTAAAAAAAGTTGGCCACGCCCACCCTGTCACATTACCCACCACCACCACCAAGCCACGCCCACAGAACCGGTAGTAACACATTTTACATTTCACCCCTGGGCCGGGCGCATGCACAGAAGGCCGGGCACATGCGTGGATGGGGCACCTGCACTCACATTTGCAAACCGGTAGGGAAAGTAAGTGAATACTACTCCTGCTAGGTAGGTGAGAAGGAATTCATACCAATTAGATGCAACCTTTTGCACTTTGCTCCTAACGCAGAGATTTTTCGGAGTCACCTAAACTAGATAAAGGCATAGGGAAAACAAACAAACAAACTGAGAAACGTTGAGTTTATGATCCATTTAGAATCCTAGGTCTGGAAGGGACCTCCGAGATCTTCTAACCCAACTCCCTACTCAAGCAGAGATCATCTATCATCCCAGACAAATGGTTATCCAGTCTTGAAAACCGCCAGCGATGAAGCACCTACAGCTTCCGGAGATAAGGCTTTCCAACGGGTTAATTGTTCTCAATGTCGGGAAATTTCTCCTCACTTCTAGGTTGTCCCTCTGTTTAACAAGCTTCCACCCATTCCTTCTCGTCCTGCCCTCCGGTGCGAGCTAATCTAGCATTTCCCCCTTCTTTTTTAACTGGCTTTCACATCTTACTTGCCATACCCGAGCAGAACTTTTTTTTTATTTCAAAGGTTGATCTGTCCTGCAAAAGTATTTAATACGACTTCCTTTCATTGTTTCTCGCGCACCATTAAAGCACTTGATTTTCCTGATCACAGCATTGTGTTAAGCACTGGGCGGAAGCAACCGCCTGCCTTTATCTTCCCTTCGAATGAACAAGAGTTCCTGCCTGGCTTGTACAATTGGGAATAAATAGTCGGCAAGGCCAGTCCAATGTAGCCTCCTGCAACCAAGAGGGCTGCGACCACAGAGAGGCTCATGAATGATGGACATCGGATTCTGGCACAGAGCAAAGGTATCCAAGATGGTCTTCAAAGAGACTACATGGCCAACGCTCCATGCGTTGAGTGTTGGCCAGTAGACCAACTCTAACTCCAGGGTCTGTGGATCAATGCGAGGAGGGGAGATCTTTAAGACGAATGCTTGCTTAACATTATCGTTCTGATTTTATTTGACGCGAACAATTCTTTCTAGAATAAGGAACTGGGCAACAGCTATGTACTTTTAATGAAACAGCATTCTCGATGAACAATGTGTTGGGTGCAGTGATCATTCCTGAATTTTGGATAGGAGCAGAATTACTAGAATTTTGGATAAAAGCAGAATTACTAGAATTTTGGATAAAAGCAGAATCAGTAGAATTTTGGATAAAAGCAGAATCACTAGAATTTTGGATAGGATCAGAATCACTAGCATTTTGGATAAGAGCAGAAT
>WNWU01016771.1:413-24773 GCA_012654045.1 Ptyas mucosa | reverse complement strand
ATATATATATATATATATATATATATATATATATATATATATATATATATGTATAAGCATGAATTGAATACATAAAATAGATACAAATAGAGGAAACATTAGGACAGGGACGGGAGGCACGCTGGTGCTCTTATGCACGCCCCTTACAGATCTCTTAGGAATGGGGTGAGATCAACAATAGACAGTCTTAGGTTAAAATTTGGGGGGTTTTGGGGATGAAACCACAGAGTCAGGTAGTGCATTCCAGGGATTGACCAGTCTGTTGCTGAAATCGTGTTTTCTGCAATCGAGTTTGGAGCAGTTTACCTTGAGTTTGTATCTACTGTGTGCTATTGTATTGTTGTGGTTGAAGCTAAAATAGTCATTGACAGGTAGGACATTGTAGCAGATAATTCTATGAGCTACACTTCGGTCCTACCGAAGATGATGTATGCTGTCTGTTGACTGAGGGTTCCCTTGGCTGAGACTTTTCGCCCAGTCTCCCAAGGTTTTTCCCACATGCCATTAAATCAACGCAACCAGCCACCTTTGGAAGTGGGAATAGTGAAGCTGAGAAACGGCTCCATTCCAGCTGCTTCCCCTGTCTTCCTCCCTCCTGGGGACTACCTTAAAGGGACAGGCTGCAGCAGCTCCGTTCTGAATGGAGGGAGAAAAGTTAGCATTCTCTCTGCTGCATTTAACATTGAATTTTGTGGAATATCGAGCAGCTGGAAGAGGTGAGCGATGATCGGCCAGGCATGGGTGGGACCAATGAGGGGTTATTACTACCGGTTCGGAGAATCAATGCTAATAATCCCCAGCGATTCACCCAAACCGATCCGAACCGGTCGGATTTCACCCCTGGCCTATTCTATACCTGTCCATTTGGTTTTCCTTGCTAAATGTAAGATCACTTACTTTTCTTGCCAGTGAATTGCATTTTTTTAAAAAAAAAATTGATTTATATGCTGCCCTTCTCCGGAGACTCAGGGCGGCTTACAATGCGTTAAGCAATAGCCTTCATACTTTTGTATATTTATACAAAGTCAGCTTATTGCCCCCACAGTCTGGGTCCTCATTTTACCTACCTTAGAAAGGATGGAAGGCTGAGTCAACCTTGAGCCTGGTGAGATTAGAACTTGCAGTAATTGTAGGCAGCTGAATGTTCATCAGTGCCTTAGTCTACTGCGCCACTCAGGCCCCTTTTTTTGTTGGATAGAGTCAAGTGTTCAAGTCTGTCAAGATCTTTCTGGATCTTGAGTCTATCTTCTAAAGACGATAGCTTAGTGCTGTCTGAAAATTTGAAGAGTTCCTCTTCTATCCCCTCATTTAAATCTTTTATGAAGATGTTAAAGAGAACCAGGCCTAAGACCGAGCCTTGGAGTATCCCTCATGACTCTTAAACTTTAATGACAGCCATGAGCTCTCATGAATAAAAAGAGATGATAGGATCAAGACCCAGATGGATCTTGACAGACTCGAACACTGGGCCTTACCTAACAAAATGAAATTCAATGTAGAGAAAAGTAAAGTCTAACACTTAGGCAAGAAAAACCAAAAAGTACACATATAGACTGGGTGAAACCAGGCTTAATAGCAGGGATCTATTGAGAGGGATCTTGGAGTTTTAGTGGACAACCAATTAAATATGAGCCAACAGTGTGTGGTGGCAGCCAAAAAAAAAACAAAACCCAATGCAATCCTAAATTGCATTAACAGAGGGATATAATCAAGATCAAGTGAAGTACTAATACTACTCTATAAAGCCTTAGTAAGACCAGACCTAGAGTACTGCATCCAATTTTGGTCACCACACTAAAAAAAAAAATGTTGAGACTCTAGAAAGAGTATAGAGAAGAGCAACCAAGTAACCAAGATGATGAGGGTACTGGAGGGTAAAACATACAACGAACGGTTGCAGGAACTGGGCATGGCTAGTCTAGTGAAGAGAAGGACCAGGGGAGACATGATAGCAGTCTTCCAATATTTGAGGGGCTGCCACAGAGAGGAGGGGGTCAAGCTATTTTCCAAAGCACCCGAAGGCCAGACAAGGAATAATGGATGGAAAGTGAACAAGGAGAGATTCAACCTGGAAATAAGGAGAACTTTTCTGACAGTGAGAGCAATCAACCCATGGAACAGATGTTGCCACCAGAAGTTGTGGGAGCTTCATCACTGGAAGCTTCCAAGAAAAGACTGGCCTGCCATCTGTCAGAAATGGTGTAGGGTCTCCTGCTTGGGCAGGGGGCTGGACTAGATGACCTAAAAGTTTCCTTCTAATTCTGTTCATCTGTTAAAGATATTGCATGGATTTCTCAGCCTGGTTTCTGCTGATCACTGAGTAGCTATAAAGATGTCTCCAGATCAGCTCCCTCATTGTCTGTCTCTGAATAGATTCTCTTACAGGGTGTTCAATCTTTCAAGCCCATTTTCCTCAAAGTTAGCGGGGTTTTTTTTCCCAGTCATTTACTTTTTGGGAGAAACTACACAGGGCTCTCTGATCCAGATCTGCTCACAGCCTTGTTATTTTCAACTGAGGAAATTGCAATTAGTAATGCAAAGCCGAAAATGTTGTTTACTGCAAACAGCTGCTGGAAGGCGTATGGAAAGAAATGAGTGGCCTTCTAGGGAACGTTTTGCGTCCTTGGTGCAGCCGTGACAGGAGTTGGGTTTGAGCCCGCCGCAAAAATGTGCCTTTAAACTTCTCGTAACCTCTACTTAGGGATGCGGTGGCTCAGTGGCTAAGACGCCGAGCTTGTCGATCGAAAGGTCGGCAGTTCGGCGGTTCGAATCCCTAGTGCCGCGTCATGGGGTGAGCTCCCATGACTTATCCCAGCTTCTGCCAACCTTGCAGTTTGAAAGCACGTAAAAAATGCAAGTAGAAAAATAGGGACCACCTTTGGTGGGAAGGTAACAGCGTTCTGTTCGCCTTTGGTGTTGAGTCATGCCGGCCACATGACCACGGAGACGTCTTCAGACAGTGCTGGCTCTTCGGCTTTGAAACGGAGATGAGCACCGCTCACTAGAGTCGGGAACGACGAGCACAGGAGTCAGCAACCTGTGGCTCTGGAGCTGCATGTGGCTCTTTCACCCCTCTGCTGCAGCTCCCTGTCACTCAAGATATGTGTCACAACCGCCAATGTACGACACCCACCGGCACGCAATTTATTGAGCTTTTCAACCCCTGATAGGCCAACCATGGATAAATCCAAGAAAAGTTTCAGAAGAAAACAGAACATTTAATTCAACTACATATTCTAGTTTTGTGGCCGCTCAAGAAATAGTCAGGCATGGGAAGGGTTTTGTGTTTTCTTTTCTTTTCTTTTCTGTGGGAAACGGGTCCAAATGGCTCTTTGAGTGTTTAAGGTTGCCAACCCCTGGACGAGCTCATATGTGCGAAGGGAACCTTTACCTTAACCTCTACTTTAGGTAAGGTTGTACAAAGTTTAAGAATTTTAACGTATCTGATTAAGGCTCCCGGGCAGCTGTGCAGAAAAAAAAACTTCCTGGAATGAGACGTTGTGCAATTTGAAATCTTTTGGAAAAGGGTCAATACGTTAACCGCCAAATGTGAAAGGTTTCTTCTTGTTGTTTTTGGCTGATTTTATTCCAGCTCAGATGATTCATTTTACCTGAGAAACATTTTTCTTATTTTTTTTAATTTTCTTTTTTTTTTTAAACACCACATGGAATGTTGACTCAGTTTAAGAGGGCTGTATCCGGTAATTAGGAAATTTTCTAAAAGGTTCCAAAGAAAAAGAAAAGCAAGAAAGGACACACTACAAGTAGCCTTCAAGTTACAACAGCTAGTTTAATGACCATTCAAAGTGACAACGGCACTGAAAAAAGTGACTTATGACTCTTTTTTCACACTTAACGGCCATCGCAGCATCCCCCATGGTCACATGATAAAAATCCGGGTGCTTGGCAATTGGTTCATATATTTATGATGGCCGCAGAGTCTCTTGGTCCTCCTGGAATGCAGCCCCTCCCTCCTGGAAAGCTACAAAAGGTGAGAATCAGGGCAAGCTGGTTAAGGCCACTTCCCTCATTTACTTCCTGCCATTTGTTTCATTGGTGGAAGATGCAAAGACGGGAGGCAGGCAGCCTCCAGCAATGTTTGTAAGAGGGGAACTATTTGAATATTCCCTCCCCCCAGGAGTCCTGAACTTCAGAGACTCAGTTTTCAAAAAAAAACCAAGGAGCCCTCATTGGATGTCTCTTGGGACCTTCCTCACAGAGGTGGTATTCAGCTGGTTCGCCCTGGTTTGCCCGAACCGGTAGCGGAGATTTCAAGTGTCCCGGCTTCAAGTCATGCTATTTAGGCACATTTTCGAGGCTGGGCACATGTGTGGAAGGCCGGGCGCAAGCACGGACAGTACATGCATACATGGACAGTGTGTGCATGCACGGACAGAACCCGCGCGCACGGACAACACACATGCACATGAAGCAAGCATGCACACGTGCAGCAAACCAGTGGTAAAGTTAAGTGAAATCCACCCCTGCTTCCTCAATGCCTTTAGAAGATCTGTCCCATCTGACTTCAATTTTGGAATCCTTGGTGCTCTCTCTGAGCTTGTTGCTTTCTTGCAGACCAACTAGGTTGATGAAACTTCTGCAAGAAAACAGAAGCTGAGTGAGAGCACCACAGATTTCAAAACTGAAGTCGGGTTGAACTAAGTTGGGTGATGAAACACCGGCAAGAAAACGAACAATCTCAGAGGGCAACCCAGGATCCCACAACTCAACCCTGAGCCGCAAATATTCTCTTCTCTCGAGGCTTCCATTTTATTCCTTATTCTTTTGGTTTTGAAAAAAGAGGATATGAGCACGTTGGCCACCAAAGCATCTGAATTCGCTTTGTTTCTGAAAATGCTTCTGGATTCAAAGAGAGAGGCTTTAAGTGGTATCTTTGGCAATATAATAAAGGATGTTGGCAGATCAGGCTGCCAGCGTTGCCAGCAAAAATAGAGGGACATTCTGAGTCTGGAGAGGGATGCAAGTGTAACCCTCAACCTTTAGTCTTCTGGGAAAGAATTATTGTGTGAATAGTCATTGTGGTGGCAGCTGTGTGGTGCGACTGCTCTAGAAAATCCGTATTTGCCCCCAGGTGCTAAAAGATGGTGACTCCATATGTTTCCCTCTTGAAGATCTGAGTCACTTTTCTGGTTTTTCTTCTTGGAAGGAAGGTCAGTGAATGAGCAGTGATAAACACGCTGGTATTATTTTTAGGAAGGAAATTTCCACTTTGCTTTCTCATGGGAAAAAAAAAATACCCTGCGTAAAACATATTTGAAGCTTAATTGTTCTTCTTCTTCTTCTTCTTTTTTTTTAAAAAAAAGATAATTCAGTAATTGCGGTATTTTTCCGCGGATTGTGATCGGATAGCAATAGGTCTCCCGACACAGAAAGGCAGGAAGTTTGTTTTTGTTTTGTTTTTATTAAATTTGTATACCGCCCTCCTCCCGAAGGACTCAGGGCGGTGAACAGCCACAGAATAAAACACAAGTAAATTCACAATCCGCTTCTTCTTTTTTTTCTTCTTTTTTTTAAGCCCGTTCTTCTGTTTTAAGAAATGGTTTGTGTTTCTGAGGTTGTCACTACAGGTAGTCCTCGATTTACGACTCCAATGGAGCCTGACATTTCTGTCGCTAAGAGAAACATTTGTTAGGGGAATTTTGCCCTGAAGTCCGCCCTACTGGCCTTCCGGAAAGCGGTGAAGACCTGGCTCTTCTGGGAGGCCTGGGGCAGTTGATCTCGCTATGGTGATCTTACGAGACCTGGCCACGAATTAGAATGTATGGGTTTTAATGTTTTCCTTTAAACTTTTGTATGGGATATTGTTCGCATTGTTTTATTCTCTGTTGTAAGCCGCCCAGAGTCCCTCGGGAGTTGGGCGGCATAAAAATGCGAGTAATAAATAAACAAACAAACAAACAAACAAATAAATAAATAAATAAATTTTACGACCTTTGTTCCCACAAGTGTTCAGTGAATCGCTGCGGTTGTTAAGTTAGTCACACGGTTGTTAAGTGAATCTGGCCTCTCCCGTTGACTCGGCTTGTCAGAAGGTCGCAAAAGCGGACGGCGTGACCCAGGGATACTGCAACCGTCACAAATATGAGTCGGTTGTCAAGCGTTCTGATTTTGATCACATGACCATGGAGATGCCGCAACAGTTGTAAGTGTGAAAAACGGTCATAAGTTACCGCATTTTTCGGAGTACAAGACGCTCCGGATTATAAGACGCACCTACCTTTTTTGGTGAGGAAAACAGGAAAAAGAATTCTGCTTCTGCCTCCCAGCAATTTGCCTCCTTGCAGCAAACAGCAAACAGCCTGTTTCAGTTTCAGTTTCAGTTTCAGTTTCATTTTCAGCACAGCCTGATTAACACAAGAAAAAGAAATCTGCCTCTGCCTCCCAGCAATTTGCCTCCTTGCAGCAAACAGTAAACAGCCTGTTTCAGTTTCAGTTTCATTTTCAGCACAGCCTGATTAGCACAAGAAAAAGAAATCTGCCTCTGCCTCCCAGTAACTTTGCCTTGTTGCAGCAAACAGCAAACAGCCTGCTTTACTTTCATTTTCGTTTTCAGCATAGCTTGATTAGCACAAGAAAAAAAAAATCTGCCTCCCAGCAATTTACCTCCTTGCAGCAAGCAGCAGAGGCTCGCACAGCAGTAGGCAAGAGGCAATCCCTGCAGTCTGGAACAGCTGAGAGTTGGGAGGACAATCCAATGGACAATCAACTTGTGGTAATTAGGTTGTGCTGAAGCTGAAATGGGCTGTTTCTTCTTGCTGCTTGCTACAAGGAGGTAAACTGCTGGGAGGCAGAGGCCAAAGGGTGGGGGCCAGTGGGTGGGCGGGGCTACATTTGGTGTATAAGACGCACCCAAATTTTCACCCCCTTTTAGCGGGGAGGAAAGGTGCGTCTTATACTCCGAAAAATACGCTACTTTTTCAGGACAGTTGTAACCTTGAATGGTTGCTAAATGAACCTTTGTAAATCGAGGACTACCTGTATTTGAAGTTTCTGTCTTGCCAATGCCTTTAGGGAGCGTCTGATGCTGTTATAGTGCCATCTCTTCTTCAGACAGGATTTCCATGCTTGGGGTATAAGGTAAGATGAGATGGGCGGCACATCAATTTCATAATGAATAATAAACAAACAAACCTTGGTCACTGGAAGATGTATGGACTTCAACTCCCAGAGTTCCCCAGCCAGCTAGGAATTCTGGGAGTTGAAGGCCACACATCTTCCAGTGACCAAAGGTTGGGAAACATTGTTCTGGGAGACAGGGTGTGTTTGTGTGTGTGTGAGTCTTATTCCAAAGACTTTGTACCTTGCAGGCTGATGTGATGGGGGCTGTGATCTCACAAATAAATCAGGAAATTTTCCCCGAGGCCTGAGCTGCACAACTTTCCTTTATACAGTTAGAAACTGAAGCCAGCTCATAAATTAATTCCTGAGTATCTTATGCAATTAGCAGGGTTTTTTAGAAACGCAAGAGCCCAGAGTGATTTTTGTGGTTTGATCCATTTGGGAAAATAGCTTTTAAAGAGAACGATAAGCTTTGGGTGCTGGGTTACAATCAGTGGTGAAATCCAAATTTTTCTACTGCCGGTTCTGTGGGCAAGGCTTGATGGCCATGGTTTGGTGGGCGTGGCAGGGGAAGGATACTGCAAAATCCCCATTCTCTTCCCACTCCAGGGGAACAATATTGCAAAATCCCCATTCCCTCCCCACTCCTGGGGGAAGGATATTGCAAAATCTCCATTCCCACCCCACTCCTGGGGGAAAGATACTGCAAAATCCCCATTCCCTCCCCACTCCTGGGGGAAGGATATTGCAAAATCTCCATTCCCACCCCACTCCTGGGGGAAGGATACTGCAAAATCTCCATTCCCACCCCACTCCAGGGGAAAGGATATTGCAAAATCCCCATTCCCACCCCACTCTGGGACCAGCCAGAGGTGGCATTTGCTGGTTCTCCGAACTGCTCAAAATTTCCTCTACCGGTTCTTCAGAACCTGTTGGATTTCACCCCTGGTTACAGTGCAGAGCTCTCCGTAACCCATTAAAAGTGTGTATTAACAAGGGAATTCTAATCAGATTTTTGCATGATGTTGCCTTTTCTCTCCTGTCCATTTCAGGGATATTGGAAGAGAACAGCTACAGTTTTGCAAACTCCTGGGGGATGAGTAACCAGCAGAAGAAGTGCCAGCGAGTAATGCCTCCGAGCTACACATGCAACATTTCCTCAGATGCTGCAGAAAAGGTTTGTGTGCAGCAGTGTGAGACTCAGGGCCCTCTCTTTTTTGTTGTTGTTGTTGAGTGCATATTAGATAATATATATAAGTATAAGCATGAACTGAATACATAAAATGAATACAATTAAAGGGAACATTAGTACAGAGAGGGTAGGCACATTGGTGCTCTTATGCACGCCCCTTACAGACCACTTAGGAATGGGGTGAGGTCAACAGTAGACAGTCTTAGGTTAAAGTTTTGGGGGTTTTGGGATGAGACCACAGAGTCTGATAGTGCATTCCAGGCATTAACAACTCTGTTGCTGAAGTCATATTTTCTGCAATCGAGTTTGGAACAGTTCACTTTAAGTTTGTATCTATTGTGCGCTTGTGCATTGTTGTGGTTGAAGCTGAAGTAGTCATTGACAGGTAGGACATTGTAGCAGATGATTTTATGAGCTACGCTTAGGTCATACCAAAGGCGGTGTAGTTCTAAATTTTCTAAACCCAGAATTTCAAGTCTGGTGGCATAAGGTATTTTGTTGCGAACAGAGGAGTGGACGACTCTTCTTGTGAAATATTTCTGGACATGCTCAATTGTATTTTGTATATTGAAATAACAACAGGGATGGTGTTGTGGTCCACCAGCAGCCTGCGGAGCTGGCAGTGGAGTCGGACAGCAATCGAGGCTGAGGAAGAACATGGGCCAATCCTGGAGGCTGGGGAAGGCCCGGATAAGGGCTCTGCTTCAGAGGCAGAGATGGGGCCAGGGCCATCAGGGAGTGATGTGCAGACTTCGGAGCCTCCAGAGGCTGATAGTAGAGAGGCAGAGGAACAGGAGAAGCCTGTTCCTAGTGCATGTATGAGAAGAGCTGCCAGAAGGCCGGAGCAGATAAAGCAGAGAGGACGACTCAGGAGTAAGGCCAAGAGATGATTGGCCCCTCCCATAAGGCTTAAAAGACCAGCCTTTCTTGGGAGAATTGCTTCTTGTTTCACTGTATTCATTTTTTGTCGGTGGCTTCTGCTTCTGAACTTTTGCCAAGAAAAGCCTTTGGCAGTTTGCCTAATTATCCCAAGGTCGGTGATAAACTGAGGAATGGTGTTTTGAAGAATTTGCTTTAATTTAGGTTGGAGGATGCTCAGAATGAGTTAATTCTCAGCTGTTCAAATATAGTCTGTTTGTTTTCGAACTGTTTGCATTTAATACTAACTACTTGGGCCTGGGTCACAACAGGGAGGGTAGGAGTGGGAAAACCTCCAGAAGATTTCAAAACAGGTAGTCCTTGGTTTACAACAGTTCGTTCAGTGACCGTTCGAAGTTTCAACGGCACTGATAAAAAGACTTCGGGTAAATAGTGCATTGATTCCAGGACATTCTGACTGGCTGTCCTTCTGGGTCTTCTGGGGTCAGATTGACAATTCTATATTTTGGGGGAATGGGGTGTTTCCCTGCTTGTAAATGCAAGGCAAACACCCTTCAGGGATCAATAACTAGGAGAGATTTGCAAGAAAGAGGAGCCGAAAGTGGTGTGATCATCACAAACTTTATTAAATGTAAACACTTGCAGGAATAAACCTGCAGTGCTCCTGGGAATAGACAGTGGGGATGTATGCCATGTTCTGCCATGGCATGTTGGTGCCAGTGGGCAGGATTTAAAGCTTTAATATCCAACACACTGAGCATTGATTAATCGTGGGTGCAAAGCAAACAATTAAAAATGTATGAGTAACTAACTTATAAGCTTATACAAGGCCTCCCTTGTGAACTCCCCAGTGTCTCTGCACCTGGCCTTAGTTCCATGGATGTTCTCAGGCTGTGATAAGCACTTAATAGATGATAGATAGATAGATAGATAGATAGATAGATAGATAGATAGATAGATAGATAGAATGGATAGATGGACGGACAGACAGACAGAGAGAGAGAGAGTGAGATAGATGATAGATATGATACATAGATATGGCTGGACGGATAGACGGACAGACAGACAGTGAGATAGATATTGAGAGTGAGATAGATAGATGATAGATAGATAGATAGATAGATAGATAGATAGATAGATAGATAGATAAATAGATATGGATGGACAGACAGACAGACAGACAGTGAGGTAGATAGTGAGAGTGAGATAGATAGATAGATAGATAGATAGATAGATAGATAGATAGATAGATAGATAGATAGATAGATAGACAGACAGACAGTTAGACAGATAGTGAGATACTGCATATAATTACAGGTAGTCCTCATTTTATGACAATAATTAAGCCCCATTTTCTGTTGATAAAAAAGACAGTCATTAAGTGAGTTTTGCCTCTTTTTATGACCTTTCTTGCCAGAATTGATAGGTGAATCACTGCAGTTGTTAAGTTAGCAATATGATTTTTACATGATTCGATTTGATTTGAATAGAATAGAATAGAATAGAATAGAATAGAATAGAATAGAATAGAATAGAATAGAATAGAATAGAATAGAATAGCAGAGTTGGAAGGGACCTTGGAGGTCTTCTAGTCCAACCCTCTGCTTAGGGAGGAAACCCTACACCACTTCAGAGAAATGGTTATCCAACCTCTTCTTAAAAACTTCCAGTGTTGGAGCATTCACAACTTCTGGAGGCAAGTTGTTCCACTGATGAATTGTCCTCACTGTCAGGAAATTTCTCCTTAGTTGCTTCTCTCCTTGATTAATTACCACTCATTGCTTCTTGACCTGCCTTCAGGTGCTTTGGAGAATAGCTTGACTCCTTCTTCTTTGTGGCAGCCCCTGAGATATCGGAACACTGCTATCATGTCACTCCTAGTCCTTCTTTTCCTTAAAGTAGACACACCCAGTTCCTGCAACCGTTCTTAATACGTTTTAGCCTCCAGTCTCCTCATCATCTTTGTTGCTCTTCTCTGCAATCTTCCTAGAGCCGTGATGGCGAACCTATGGCACACGTGCCACCGGTGGCACACGGAGCCATATCTGTGGGCACGCGAACGTTGCCCTAGTTCAGCTTCAGCGTGCATGTGTGCACCGGCCAGCTAATTTTCGGGCCTTCCAGGCCCACAAGAAGTCATGAAACAGGCCATTTCTGGCCTCTGGAGCACCTCCAGCAGCGGGTGGGGAAGGCTGTTTTCGCCCTCCCCAAGCTCCAAGAAAGCCTCTGGAGCTTGGGGAGGCCGAAAAACGGGCCTTCTGGGCCCACCAGATGTCAGGAAATGGGCTGTCTCCGGCCTCCGGAGGGCCTCCAGGGGAATAGGGAAGGCCATCTTTGCCCTCCCCAGGCTCCAAGAAAGCCTCTGGCACACGACCTTTTTGCCGTTGTGTGCCAAAAGTGGGGGGAGCACGGGGGGGTTGCATGTGCATGTGTGGGGAGCGGGGGGCATTGAATTATGGGTGTGGGCACGCATGCGCGCGACCCCCTCACGCTCCCCCTGCTTTTGGCACACAATGTCAAAAAGGTTAGCCATCACTGTCCTAGAGTCTCCACATCTTTTTTACATCGCGGTGACCAAAACTGAATGCTGGATTCCAAGTGTGGCTTCCAATTTAACGAAAGCCTCACTTGGCAACAGAAATCTAGGCCTCAATTATGGTTCGCGAGTTGAGGACCGCCTGTCTGTGAGAGACGCACCTTAAGAATGGTAAGGAGGTGCTCAATCTAAAACTTGCCTTCCCCCCACCTAAAAAAGCAGCACAAATGATGAATAACCCCCCCCCCTGAAAGAAAAACCCTAGCAAGAAAATGCTGAAGAAGAGAAGTTCTCTGAATTCTGCACATTCAGAAGACATTACGGCATTGTCCGAGATATATTTGCTGTCAAAGCAGAACATTGTTCTATTAATAGGGCCCTGGCAATGCATTCTTCTGTTGAAGAATTTCGTTTTCCACAAAGAAAAAGACTTTTCTTTGTTTGCTAATTTCAGCCTTGGCAATGCAGGGCTGCTCCTACCACGGCTTGTTTCAGGCTGCCACAGTCAGCTGCTGTGATCAGGGCACAATAGCCCCTGGTTCAAGCCAAGGAATTTCTCTTCTCATTTCTCAGCCCTTGCAGGCCCCCAATGCAGAGGAGGCGGCTTTCAGAAGATCTTCCATGCTCTTGCGCTGACTTAGAACATAAAATAACAGAGTTGGAAGGGACCTTGGAGGTCTTCTAGTCCAACCCCCTGCTCTGGCAGGAAACCCTGTACTATTTCAGGCAAATGGTTGTCCAATCTCTTCTTAAAAACTTCCAGTGTTGGAGCATCACAACTTCTGGAGGCAAGCTGTTCCACTGATTAATTGTTCCAACTGTCAGGAACTTTCTCCTTAGTTCTAGGTTGTTTCTCTCCTTGATTAGTTTCCACCCATTGCTTCTTGTTCTTGTCACTGCGTTTTTTATTTGCCAGCTGTGCTTTGAACTCTAACACTTTCCGTAGATGCTCAGAATCTCTTATCTCTAAGACTAACTGCACATGTCTACATTCCTTCACTCTCTTCTATCTTCTTTTGTTCACCTGCCAAGAGGTCCGGCAGGAACGCTGCCAAAATGTAACTAATAAGCCAGTAAGATTTTTTTTTATTTTCTTTACAATAAAATGAGTTTTATTAGAATATATCTCGGATTTATTTTGCTTATTGAGTATGCTTCGAGGGAAGGCCACGATCCTCCTCTAATTAAGTGCAATTATCCCAGGAGGGGAACAGGGTTTAATTGCCACCCTGACATGTGGTAGCAGAGGATGTTCTGAATTGCCACCCTGACAGTTCTGAATTCTGGTGCTTTGGAGAATAGCTTGACTCCCCCTTCTTTGTGGCAGCCCTCTCAAATATCAGAACACTGCTATTATGTCACCCCTGGTTCTTCTTTTCATTAAACTAGACATACCCAATTCCAGCAACTGTTCTTGATATGTAAAAAAATATTTTTTAAAAAATATTTTATTATAACACAATATGACAGACACATAACATACAACATATAAATATATCCTCTTTTTTAAGCCATGTTTCTTGGTGGTCTTCTTTCCGTTTTGTATCTTTCCCCCTGTATCTCTCTTATTATTTCTTTTTCTTCCTTGTCCCTTTCTCTTTGGTTACATTATATTTCCTAACACGAATAGCCTTATTTTTATACATTTCTATATATTTATTATATACATGTTTTACATCTCTAGATGCTCCCCTGGATATGGGGACTGGAGGATATGTTTTACCCTCCAGTCCCATCATCTTTGTGGCTCTTCTCTGCACTCTTTCTAGAGTCTCAACATCTTTTTTACATTGTGGTGACCAAAACTGAATGCCCTATTCCAAGTGTAGCCTTACCAAGGCATTGTAAAGTGGTATTAACACTTCACCTGATCTTGATTCTATCCCTCTGTTTATGCAGCCTAGAACTGTGTTGGCTTTTTTGGCAGCTCCTGCACGTTGCTGGCTCATATTTAAATGGTTGTCCACTAGGACTCCAAGATCCCCATCACAGTTACTACTGTTGAACTAGTTACCACCTATACCCGTGATGGCGAACCTATGGCACGCATGCCACAGGTGGCACGCAAAGCCCTCTCTGTGGGTATGTGAGCTGGCGCCCAACTCAGCTCCACCCCGCATGCCTGGGCACCTCCCGCTGGCCAGCTGGTTTTCAGGTCTCTGCCACGCATGTATGGGGGGTTATGCCCGCATGCATGAGGGACAGGGGAGAGCGTGGGGTGATGGTGGTGCACCACCCCCCATGGCCCATTTTTGGTCCCAGGAGGCTGCAGGGAGGCCTACTAGGCTCAAAACAGGGTGGGGGGGTTACACACACCTGCACGGGGGGCGGGGTGAACCATGGGGGTTTGTGCATGCATACAGAGGGGGGTGGGGTCACGTGCGCTTTGCATTATTGGTGCAGGCATGCACATGTGCAGTTGCACACACACATGTGCACTTTCGGCACGCGACGACAAAAACGTTAGCCATCACTGACCTATATTATACCTTCAAGGGATGGCTTGCCTCTCCTTGGAAGTCAGAAATGTCCCATTTGGAGACTTGAACAAGCCAAATGGTAATTGCTAGACAGGAAGATGACCAACTCAACTAGGCTAATATGTTTGTTAATTTTGGAATTTTGTGTAATGTTAACTAGGCTAATTTTAATTTAATGAATGAGTATTCTGTAGCAGTGATGGGCTTAAGCCTATGATTGTATGACTTAGAACCTGGTCTAGAAGGACAGAATGGAGGTGAGTCCTTTCAATAGAAGAGAATATCTATGTCAGGGTTAAACTGTGGAGTCCTTGGTGCTGTCTGATTTTGGTTGTTGGCTTGTGGACACTTCATTACCAGACTTCTTCAGTATTAAAAAGAAGTGGGGTTTGCTCTTTGTTTATATATAATATCTTGGCTTGTCAGTGTTGGTAGGGATGTCGTTTTCTCCTTGGTACTTCCTCGATTAGACTGTTGTTTACTCCTCGATTGTTTTTCTGAGTTGATGGTTCCTTGATTAGAGAATTGTTTACTGCTTGATGGTGTGTGTCTAGTCTTAATCCCTGCTTATCTCATTGTTGATTTCTAGTGAGGAAATGTTCTGGTCTTTCTGTCTCCTTTTTATTGTCCATTTTGAATGCTGTGTAAATGTTGTTTATTTCTGTGTGCCTGCTGATGGCTGATTCGTCTAAGGGCCAAATTTCCACAAATTTCTTATCCTTTTTAGATTTAGCTTAGTCTGGTCATAGTTGACCAGTTTAAATGAGGATTGAGCCTGTCCATGTGCTGTGAGATTAAGGAGTTTTCATCATGCCTTCTGACTGCTAGTTGGTTGTCATGGATGCACTCTGCTAGTTTTCTGTGTGTCTGTCCTACATACTGGCTGTTAGTCCTGATTTACTTCCTGGACTACTGGGTCTTTTGGTTTACTTAAGATGTTTTGGATGGTTTGTGCGTCTTCGTTGGTTTGTGAGACCTTCTTCCTTACTAAGCTAGTCTCTTAAGTGCCCCCTTATATTAGGATTCCTGAAATGATGGTAGGAATTCAGCCACAAAAACATTTTGTGGGATGGGCTGCTACGTCTTCACCAAAGAGACCATTTCAATCCATAGTTGCAGGCCCAACATACTTCTGATTATGGTCTTGCATCCAGTGATGATATTCAGCTGGTTCTATCCGGTTCAGGCAAACTGGTAGCGGCGGCTGCGGGAGGCTCCACCCACCCGCCCAGACGTCATCACATCCCATTTTAGATGCTCTGTGCATGCACGGAGCTCACATTTGCAAACCGGTACCTGCTTGCATCGGTAATTTATTTATTTTTAAAATTTATAAACTGCCCTTCAAGGTAACTGGAATGCCTTTTTTATGCCACTTCGTTAGCTTAAGGAAATACCATATTTTTTGGAGTATAAGATACACCTCCCCCCCCCAAAAAGAGGGTGAAAATCTGGGTGTATCTTATACTCCGAATGTAGCCCTGCCCAGCCTTGCAAATGGAGATTTCAGAGGCTGAAAGAAGCCTCTGAAAGAAGCTTCAGAAAAAAAGCCTCAGAAATGAAGCTTCAGAAAAAAAGCCTCTGAAAGAAACTTCAGAAAAAAAGCCTCAGAAACGAAGCTTCAGAAAAAAAGCCTCTGAAAGGCTTTTATCTAAAATAATATGGCAAGTAACAAAAGAAGAATCAGTAAAGGTTCTAACCAAACTATACTAACAAATCTGGGGAATGACACAATAACCAACAGATCGGAAGAGGTTAATCTACATACCAATACCAAGAAAGGAGATTGAACAGAGTACAGATAGTCCTTCAGAATAAAAGCCTCTGAAAAAAGCTTCTTTTCTGAAGCTCTGTTTCAGAAGTTTCAGAGGCAGAAAAAAAAAAGCAAGGCACAGAGCTCACAACCAACGAACCTGTTGCTAAAATTCACCTCTGGAAACAGCTGGTTGGGGTTATTCTGAGAGGCCGATCCACCCACCAATCAGCTTTTTTCTTATTTTCCTCCCCAAAAAGTAAGGTGCGTCTTATACTCCGGTGTATCTTATATGCTGAAAAATATGGTAGCTCATTAGATTTGCCTTTCCACTGGCTCATTGGCTTTTTGTCATTTGACATAATAACGCTTGCACCTAATTTTCTTGACATACAGCTTGGAGGTAGGCATTTCTTTCAAAACAAAGACAAACTTAGTTTCATCCTTTGACAACATTGAAAAAAAATCACCACCCCATAATGCTTATCACCTCAAAGCCAACAGCATCGATATTCCGTACTGTAACTCTCCATTGTTCTACAGCAGAGCCTGCAATGTAGAGGATTACATTTTTAGAAACAAGTCACAAATATTTACATTCTTTTGAATATACAAATGAAACCGAAAGGTTGATCGTGTTCAAGCTTGAAGCTATATAGTAAGCTTTTTTATAACATCCTCTCTCATTTTAGTCTTCAGAACTTCAACTTTTGACCTTGAAAATCTAGGGCTTAAACTGAGCTCTTTGTAGATAGTTAGAATTGAAGTATTTCTAAAATGTAATATACTGTTAGTTTTGGATCAAAGATGTAACTCATGCCAGTGTTTCATTCTTTGATATTTTATTCCACAGGAACTGTGTTTCTTTATTTCTGTTTAAACAAGTATTTATTTAAGGAAGGGTTGTGAGCTATACGAATTTGCTTCCTCCCTCGTACTGGAGGCAGACATAGCTTTTTAGAACAGTAGAGTTTATTATTCATTTATTTTGACCGACTGCATTTGAATGGCATCTAACAAAAATAAGGTTTAAAAAAAAATCATGGAAAACAACAGAAAAAGCATAAAACAACATCAGTCCTCATAGCTCAATGCAACAGTGCAAGAAATACTCTTTTCCCAGAACCAGGTTGTCATTTCTCTCTTGTGTATTTGTGAGATAAATGGTGGTTTGTATTTGTGGAAGCAAGTTAACTCTTTGGGTGTAACAATTGCCTTTTTGGTTGTTGTTTTTAAAAGATCACCCAGTCTGGTTCTTGTAATTCAAGTATTTTCTTAATTTGTTTATCAAAGTATAAAATACAGGAATACAAAGAAAAATGAAAATAAAGGAAAAACAGAGGTGGAAAGTGGGAAGAGGGAAAAGTGTAGGGGAAAGGGGGAAAGGAGAAGAAAAGTATTGACTCCTTTTGGCACAGTAGAATAAGGTAATAACATACAACCGGGGTAGGCTTCAAAAAGTTTAGCAAGGGGTTCTCTGCCCGGTTGCTGGGGGTGGTGGTGGTGGCCATGATGGTATTGTGACCCAGGCCCAAGTAAGTAGTAGGAAAATCAGTCAGTGAAAAAACAAACTTTATTCGAACAGCTGAGAATTACTTCATTCCCAGCGTCGTTCAACTAAATTAAAGCAAATTCCTCCCAACACAAATTCCTCAGTCCTATCGCAAACCTTGGTCCAATTAGGCAAACTGCCAAAGGCCTTTCTTGGCAAACGTTCAGAAGTCACAGATACAAAAATAAGTACAAGGCGTAGACAAAGAAGAAGACGAAGCTACCAACGTTGTTTTCCGGCAAAGCCCAAACACCGTTGCTGGTCTGTTTTAAGCTGTATGGGAGGGGCCAATCATCTCTTGGCCCTATTCCTGAGTTGTCCTCTTTGCTTGAGCTGCTCCTGCCTTCTGGCAGCTCTTCTCATGCATGCATTGGGAACAGGCTCTTCCTGTTCCTCTGCCTCACTCCTATCATTCTCTGGAGGCTATGGAGGCTGCACCTCACTCCCCGATGGCCCTGGCCCCATCTCTGCCTCTGATGCAGAGCTCTCATCCAGACCTTCCCAGTCTCCAAGAACCCATGTTCTTCCTCAGCCTCATTGCTGTCCGACTCCGCTGGCTGCTCCGCAGGCTGCTGGCAGACCACAACAGGTGGGGGTGGCCTAGTTGGCCGCCTGTACCACAGCGGGGGGGGGGGTGCATTTTTGCCCTCCCTGGGTTCCAGAGGCTTTCCTTGGGCCTCTGGGAGAGCGAAAACAGCCTCCTCAGGCTCCAGAGGCCCTCTGGGGGCCAGAAATGGGCCCGCTTCTGGCTTTCCCAAGCTTCTGGTAGGCCAGTTCTTTGCCCTCCTTGAGCCTCTGTGTGCACCCTGCACTTACCTGCATCCAAAACATGACACATGGGGACTACTTGGAGGGGCGGGGTGGGGCGGGGTAGGGTGGACGGGGCCAGGCAGGACTGGGATTTGGGGATTCCCCAAACTACACAGAATGTTAGCTAGAGGTTCTCCCAAACCCCTACGAACCCCCAGAAGCCCACCCCTGCCTACAACCTTCTTCTTTTTTGATAATAATATACACTGACCATTTCTAACCCTAACCCAAACCCATCTAATCAGTAAAACACAAAATCAAAGCTTCATTTTTTTCCCCCACTTCAAGCACAAAGTCCAAAAGCAATTTCCAAATAGAAGCAAAATTAATTGTATTTATTTTTTCTTAAATCAAAGCAGTGAATTTAATCACCTCTGTTAACTCCATCATCTTTGGCAACAATGCACCCATGGTGGGAATCAAAGTATCCTTTCTGTTTTTGTGCGTAAAGTAATCTTGCATATATAACATCAAAGTAAAAGATCACTTAATCTGGTTCTTCTCTTGCCTCTACTGTAAGCAGAAGTCTTTAAGAAAGACACCACGAAGAACAAAAGTCTAATAACTCTGGGTCTAGAAAACCTTAGATCAAGGGTGACAAACTCAAGGCCCGCGGGCCGGATCTGCCCTACAGGGTGATTAAATCCAGCCTGTGGGACTGGCCTGGAAATATCAAAGGACCAGCCTGCGGTGCCTTCTGGTGGCTAAAATGGGCTGCGTCCGCTCCTCGTTTTCATCCTCCACAGCCTTCTGCAGCACTCTGCCAGCTGAAAATGGGCCAAAACGTGGCCGAAAAATGGGCTGTTTTCGGGCCAAAAACAGACCCCAAAAAGGGCCCTGAAAATGGCCGGCAGAGTGATGTAGAGGCCATGGAGGATGAAAACAAGGCACAGGCATGGCCATGCGCACACACCCCCATGCCCTGTTTTGGCCGGCAGAGTGCTGAAGGAGGCATCCATCCATTGATCTGTGGTGAAATCTGATTTTTTTTACTACCGGTTCTGTGGGCGTGGCTTGGTGGGTGTGGTGTGGCTTGGTGAGCATGGTGTGGCTTGGTGGATGTGGCAGGGGAAGGATACTGCAAAATCCCCATTCCCTCCCCACTCCTGGGGGAAGGATATTGCAAACTCTCCATTCCCACCCCACTCTGGGGCCAGCCAGAGGTGGTATTTGCTGGTTCTCCGAACTGCTCAAAATTTCCGCTACCGGTTCTCCGAACTGCTCAAAATTTCCGCTACCGGTTCTCCAGAACCTGTCAGAACCTGCTGGATTTCACCCCTGCATCTGTCCCACCCACCGCGCCACTCCCTCTCCCTCTCCCGCCAGCTCATAGACAACTACAATGCTGATCCGGCCCTTGAAGAAATCCAGTTTGACACTCCTGCCTTCCTCCCCTGTTTCAGTCAATTATGGACTGTGGTGATTCCAGGTTTTTTTTTCTTTTCTGCAGGACTTCATTCAAAACTGCCAGCTGCTAAGAACTTCCTCGGTCTTCTCTAAATGTCATCATCTGGTGGACCCTGAAAAGTTCATCGGCCTCTGCGAAGAAGATATGTGCCGCTGTGCTCAGGAGAGTAATTGTCACTGCCCAGTTTTTCTGGAGTATGCTAGAAACTGTGCCCAGCAAGGCGTGATCTTGAAAGGTTGGCCAGCCAGCAGCGCCTGCAGTAAGTTTTCGGGATTAATGTTCTTGGGGTGATGGGCTTCCTCGTTCTAGATTCAACGTTGCAAAGTTCTCCCTGTGCTTATATCAGAGTTTGCAGTAGAAATCAAATAATAGCAGTTACAAGCAAAACACAAGGTAGGAGAGAACAGTTAGTTTCATTTCAGCAGAGCAGACTAGTTTCAGTTTCTCTGCACAGACTCAGAAGCTGCAGGTCTAAGCCACGCCCTAAGACTTTCTTACTTAAGTTTCTGTTTCCAAAACATCCCTCATTGGCTATGGGGCAAGAATTAGCTTGAATTAGAATTAGAATTAGAATGAGCTATTAGTGCATTATTGCAGAATCCTGGTTTTCCCAGGATAAAAGTGTAAGGAATGTTTTTCACTAACAACCGGGTTACTAAATTAACAGCTGCAATGATTCACTTAACAACTGCAGCAAGAAAGGTCATAACATTGGGTGAGACTCACTTAACAAATGTCTCACTTAGCAACAGAAATTTTGGGCTCAAGGGTTGTCGTAAGTCGAGGTCATCTCTCTAAAAAAATGACACACAATTTGGTACGCCAGCTCAGGCTCAGGCGAATTGTGCATCAAATTGACTTTGGGCCTTTGTCGCAAGGACAGAACTAAAAGGGACCTTAGAGGTCTTCTAGTCCAGCCCCCTGCTCAAGCAGGAGACCCTGTACCATTTCAGATGGTTGTCCAGTCTCTTCTTAAAAACCTCCAGTGAAAAAGCAACTTCTTCAGCACCCCACAACTTCTGGAGGCAAGCTCTTCCACTGGTTAATTATCCTCATGTTAGGAAGTTTCTCCTCGATTTCAGGTTGATGATGCCCGCAAGGTTCATTTCTCTCTGTTACACCTTTTCAGGACCAAGATGTCCAAGTGGCTTGGAGTACCACGAGTGCACGTCCCCTTGTGCCAAGACCTGCCAGAGCCTGAATATCAATGAAGTGTGCCCGGAGCCATGCGTTGATGGTTGCAGCTGTCCCGGTAAATCTATTTACAAGCTTTTCTGTAAAGCAGAAATCTTTGGGCCTCAGTGTTTTCCATTTTACTCGTTTAAGAGAAGGAAACTACTGTCCCTTTTGAACGTTTACAAGTATTTATTTATCCCCCTGCATGTACGTTCTCTCAAAGGGCCACTCTTTAATTTAAAAAAAAAGTGGGAGAGAAAGTGATTAGGGCAGTGATGGCTAACCTTTTTCTCGTCGTGTGCCGAAAGCACACACACCCATAATGCAATGCGCCCCCCCGTGTATGTGTGCATGACCCCCCGCTCCTCCCGCCACCCTGCACATGCATGCATGACCCCCCCATCCTCCCGCCACCCTGCACATGCATGCATGACCCCCGCCCCCCATGCAAGTGTGTGCGAACCCCCCCCTGTTTTTGGCCTAACAGGCCTCCCTGCAGCCTCCTGGGCCCAAAAACGGGCCACGGGGTAGCACACTTCACCCTCCCCGCATCCCATTTTGGGCCTAGGAGGCCTGCCTGCAGCCTCCTGGGCCCAAAAGAGGGGAGGTGGAGCAGTGGTTAGGGTGTAGTACTGCAGCTACTTTAGCTGACTGTTAGTTCAGCAGATCAGCGGATCAAATCTCACCGGCTCAAGGTTGACTCAGCCTTCCATCCTTACGAGATGGGAAAAATGAGGACCCAGATTGTTGGGGGCAATATGCTATTTAGTATACTGTCTTTGGTGTAAGCCGCCCAGAGTCCTTGGAGAGTGGGCAGGCATAGAAATACGAATAATAAATAAATAAATAAATAAATAAATAATTTTAAAAAAGGGCTGTCAGAAGAGCGCCACAGTCCCCCACACCCCATTTTGCCCCTAGCAGGCCTGCCCGCAGCCTCCTGGGCCCAATAATGGGCCTCTCCATACATGCACGTGACCCCTGTCCCCTGCGTATGCGCACACAATCCCCATGCACACGTGTCTCCTGCATAAACCCCCCTGCACCTCCTGAAAATTAGCTGGCCAGCGGGAGGCGTGCGTGTGCATGCGCGGTGGATCTGAGCTGTGGCACGCGTGCTATAGGTTTGCCATCATGGGATTAGGGCATTAGGCACATTCCAGCATTAACTGGTGGATTCTGGATTATTTCTGAGAGATTTCATTGCAAATGGAAGAAAGGAGAGAAAACGCCGCTCTGCAGGAGCCAAGAGAAGCAAAACTCGGTTGTCTATTTCTCTGGTTGATGTTCTGCAAGCGGCTTTTTCTAAAGAGTCTGTAGAGATTCTCAGTCATCCAGGTCACGGTTGACCCAAAGGTGCTTTCTCGGGAGGTAACTGGACCAGTGGTGAAATGTAAAATTTGTTACTACCAGTTCTGTGGGCGTGGCTTGGTATGTGGGGTAATATGACTGAGTGGGCGTGGCCAACTTTTTTTTTAATTTTTAAAACCATTTTTTCTATGGCTGAAGAGGTTGTTTAAAAAATGCTTTTAAAGCCTCTGACGATCCCAGCTGATCCCATCGGAGGCTTTTTAAAAAAAAAACTTTTAAAAGCATTTTTTCGGCCAAAGAGGTTGTAGAAAAAATGCTTTTAGAAATAAAAAAAGAGCCTCTGATGATTGCGCGGCTCAGCTGGGCAATGTGGGAGGGGGGCAGGGATTTTTGCTACCGGTTCTCCGAACCACCCGCCTCCATCACTACCGGATCGGGCAATCCGGTCCGAACCAGGAGCATTTCACTCCTGAACTGGACTTTCTTGCTTTTTCTTGGATGGATGAGGAGCGAAACGTCTTCAAAGAAAACAAAACCAAGAAGAAAGTCCAGTGGCCTCCTGAAAAAAAGCACCTTTGGGACAACATGACCTGGATGACTGAGAATCCATATGGACTTTTAGCTATGCAATTTGGGAGAAACATCCTTCGAATGGTGGAAATATGAACCAGGGGTGAAATGTTCCCGGTTCAGACTGGTTTGGTTGAACCGGTAGCGATGGTGGCCGGTGGTTCGGAGAACTGGTAGCGATGGCGGCACGAGGGTCCACTCACCCGCCCGGTCGTCGTTACTTCCTGGTTTTAACCAGGAAGTAAACTGTTTTTTACCCTCTGTGCATGTGCAGAAAGGTTTGTGCATGTGCAGAGGGTCTGCGTGCACAGCGCATGCACTTCCGAACCGGTTGGGAAGGTAAGTAGATTTCACCCCTGTATGAACAGATTTCCCAAAAAGCCTCCATAATAATTGCAGACTACAGGAACCATTAGCACCACTCAAGTGACCTGAGGACACAGAAAAACCTCCAAGTGGCCTCAAGGACTCTCTAAAAGGATGCAAATGACCAGCTGTCTGCAAGGAATATACCGTATTTTCTGGCGTATAAGACGACTGGGCGTATAAGACAACCCCCTACTTTTCCTATTAAAATATAGGGTTTGGGCTATACTCGCCGTATAAGACTACCCCTCAATGTTGTCGGCGCTCCTGTAGCATCATCGGTCAGCGCCAGCAACTCAGATTCGGGAAGCTGTGCCGATCTCGTCAAGGCTGCATGCCGCTGAATGCTGGACCCAGCTGGTTGCTGCGCGGAGCTTCCCCCACCATCCCAGGCATCCAGGTGGATATTACCGACGCTCTGACTTCCCCAGACAGCTGGGGCTCACCATCACTGGGGGGTCAGCTGGGGAAGTCGGAGCATCGGTAGGTTTATACTCGGCGTATAAGATGACCCCCGACTTTTGAGAGGATTTTCCTGTGTTAAAAAGTAGTCTTATACACCAGAAAATACGGTAAATCCTTCCATTCCCCACCATCCAGTCAGAGCTGAAAAAGTTTCTTGGATGAGAAACGAAACGTCTTCAGAGAAAAACAAGAAAGCACAGTTGCCTCTTGAAAAAACACCTTTGGGACTTTTTCTAGAGAGGGTTGAAACTGAGGGTGTGTGGGGGGAAGTGGCTTTCAATTGTTCGGGGGCCGGGGGGGCTGTGTCACAGGGACGCCTCTGCTGAGTTAGAAAAACACAGGCCTGGTGGCTACAGGCACTGAGTGCATGGCACAGTATTTGCTCTGAGGCGTTTTGGCACCGTTCAAGCTTCCCCGTGACCTGGGATGAACTGAATGCGTGGATGAGAGGGAAATCTACGGCCCTGTCGTTATGCAGCCAAGGAGAAGCAGCCCGGGGGGGTGGGGGAGGGCAGGCAAGCCCCTGAGTTTCACAGAATTCACACTCCCTCCCCAAACATCTAAAAATGACTTCCCGTAGTTTTTAATGTTGTGGCTTTATGTCCTAAACTACAGTGAGGAAGTGGGGTGGTGGTGAGTTTCTGTGCCTTGGAGGACACAGGCACGTCCATCAGAGTCGGCTCCTGGACTTGTCTTTTTAGATAGGCTTGGGCTGGTTTTGCAAAATATAGTTAGTCTGCAGAACTGAAATTGAAACCAATCTTCCTCCCTCCCTCCCTCCC
>WNWU01016761.1:0-16950 GCA_012654045.1 Ptyas mucosa | reverse complement strand
TTATTTTATTTTATTTTATTTTATTTTATTTTATTTTATTTTATTTTTCTTATATGCCGCCCTATCTCACAATGGACTCAGGGCGGCTCACAACAATAAAACACAAGCCACAATATAAAATAAGACTAAAATCTAAAAAAATTAAAATTAACCCTTAAAACCCCCTCATCAGTCCAGGTCGAGGGATTTGAAAAATAGGAAGTCACTCAAGACCAACAAAAGGGAAAGCCCATATAGGAGCAATCTGATCTAAGACCCTGAACATTCCACACAGCCTACAGATCTCCAGAAAAAAAATCAAATTTCCACATCAGGGTTCATAAGTCACCTAAGCTTTCCATGGGGAGAGCCAGCTGTCAGGCCTGGAAGCCATCTTTTTCATTGGATCTCTTCAGGCCTGCCACATTTACTACTGTGGGGAACTGGGTGGGGGGATTGCATGGAGCATGGATGACATATAGTCATAATAACATTCCTTTCTCAGAAAGTCAAGGACATCTTGCCCTGCACCTGGAAGGCTGGAACTGGGAGGCATCTCCAGTTGGGACGGTGCTTTGATTGGAACATGTGATGGACATGTGGGTGTTGGGCAGGACTTGAACTTTCATTTGGGTGGGGAAAACCTGGAAGCTTTCAGATTCGGGTTTTCTCAGATGTGCCAATATAACATCTCTAATAAAATGGAACTTTGAGGAAACTCAAGCCTCGGAGTTTTCTTTCGTTGGGGGTGTTACTTGGAACCCTGACACCAGCACTGGCCAGCTGAAAAGCAATAAGATTGACATCACCAGGGGATTAATTGTAGCATCCTTTATCTTCATATTTCATCTCAACAGCCCCAAGATATGCCTCCCCACAAGATTTAATGTGTGACCACGAGTATGAGACCCTCAATAATCTGGAATAGACCCATGGTTGCCATGGTGTCCATGAATTCCTGAACTGAACAGATTCATTGTTACATAAAAGCAGGTTAAAGTCTACAAAAATTAACTTCTTTGGAGACTCCATCACCATCCAGCAACAAAATGAAAGCAGCTCAGGCAGGGATGTCGCAAAACAGCAGGAGTCCAATTGATCCCTAGAATCTAACTTCAACCATAGGGGTTCACATCCAATTACCTGTAGTACAATGCAGATACTTTTCAGATGCCTTTGCAAGTTAGTTCTTGAGAAGTATAATCTCAATGCTAGACTGAAAGCATTTCTAGATAAGAATTTTGTACCAAATGGAAAGCAGCTTAGGCCTTCTCATAACATTAGCAGTGCTTTATTGCTGAGCTAATCTACTACTAGTTTTGTAGCAGTGAAGTATGAGAAAGAAAAATGATATTGAAAAATGCTGTTGTATTAAAAACAAATCAAGTTCTCTCTACCTAGAATATTAGATATAGCAAGATGAAAGTAGAAAATATATCAGATCTCAAGAATATTTGGACGGGAGTGGTGGTGGTATTGGAGTTACTTTTCTTGTACAAAAATATAAAAAATACTTACGTTTTAGCATAACATAGAAACATAAGTTAAGAATCTATCACAGATTTCTGGCTAAAGCATATTATCTTCTTATATAGAAATAGAATACTCCTGAAGCAAAGATGTGATGCATTCTATCTGGACTTTTTCTTGACTTCAGGTTCCAAACCTGAATTGAAGGCTGTGAGGAACTGTAATAATATGCCTGTTACTTGATCCAAAGCTTGCAGACCTCCCTGATGTGTAGCAACACTCTGATATGAGGGGCTGTTCTCAGTTATGAGAATGTGTATTGTAACTGTCAGGCAATGAGAGTACATTCCCAACAGTTCCAAATGAATCTTCATACCAGCAGCCACATATTGGATTTAGGAGGAAAAAAGGGAATGGAAGATAAAGAGTTGTAGCAGAAAAGCAATGAATGGGATTTCACATTCACATTTACATTTTGCCAGCTCGCTTATTGAAAACTGTTCTTTCCTGTACCTGGTTTTCTGCAGTAAAAGCAGCTGCTGAATTTCAAGATATGACTTTGCAATGGGTAATTTGATTCATAGGCTGAACTGAATAGATAATTGGCCATGATGACAAGCAAAGGTATTCTGAATGGGAAATAAAATAGGGAGGCTCTTTCTATGAAAGCTCATCTAAAAGCATATGATTGTTTAAGTTCTACAGTAGAGGTCCCCAAACTTGGCATCTTTAAGGCTTGTGGACTTCAACTCCCAAAATTCTCCAGCCAGCATAGCATAGTTGGCTGGCTGGAGAATTCTGGGAGTTGAAGTTCACAAGTCTTGAAGCTGCCAACTTTGAAGACCTCTGTTCTACAGTCTAGGACAGGGATGTCAAACTTGATTTCATTGAGGGCCACATCAGAGTTATGTTTAACTTCAAGGGGCGGGGTGAGCATGGCCAGGGTTGGCGTGGCCAGCTCAATGTCACTCCTGGTAGGGGCGCCTGTGGTGGCCTGAGGTCTCTGCTAGTGAAAATTGACTCCCGAGCTCTGTTTTTGGCTGCTAGGGCCTCCTGCAACCCTCTGCCAGTGAAAACAGCTTGGGGGGGGGCATGCGGCCCTCCTGAGCTCTGTTTTCACTGGCAGAAACACCATAGGCCGATCCTTTTGTTTCCAGGGTAGCCCCACGGGCCAGATCTGAACACCCTGTGAGCCGGATCCAGCCCCCGGACCTTGAGTTTGACACCCCTGGTCTAGGAGGAGAAATACATATGAACAAATTGATTCTAGTTGACAGAACAGTAATTCTCCATGTCTTATGTTACATAAAAAAGAGCAGGTCCACTTTGAGTTTGAGGTGCTCCCTCTAAATATGCATCCTTATAGACTCAAACGCTACTGCTTCCACCTGTTTCCTTCTCTTCCTTGCTACTGGCAACACATCCTTTTCCTCCTCAATTGTTGTTCTTTCTTCCTCCTCTTCCTCCAATTGCCTCCTCGATAGTCAGCATTCACAAGAAGTACCATACCAGTCAGTTACCTGCCATTTTAAGAAGAAAATGAAATACTGAAGTATAAGCAACACACTGTGGAAATAATTAAACGCTGTCTGTATAAATCATAAGCCATGGTGGCACAGTGGCATAGTGGTTAGAATGCAGTTTGAGTCTCACCAATTCAATAGCAATGGCATTTAGACCAGGGTTGGGTTCTACTTACCTTTACTACTGGTTCGCAATGGGGCCACGCAACCTTCTAACTTTGTAAGATCTCCCCCCCCCCCCCGAGAAGTTGGAAGGTCTGATTGCACTTTTTTTAAAACTGGTAGTCACGTGGTCTTCTTTTGTTGCCCTGCACGCAGGAGTATGGAGCTGGAAAGCAGGTTAGTGAGGGAATTGTGGTTGCTCTGGGATGAGTGGAAGTGAGGATTTTGCATTATGATTGCTCTGAGATGGGGTGGAAATGGGGATTTTGCATTATGATTGCTCATAAGTAAGTAAGAACCAGTAAAAGAGAAATGGAAAAATCCCAATCAGTGTTTCTCAGTCTTGGCAAGTTTAAGATGGGCGAATTTCATGCTGCCTGGGGAATTCTGGGAATTGAAGTCCATGCACTTTAAAGATGCCAAAGTTGAGAAGCATGGGTCTAGACTAGAATTAGGGATTTTCCATTCCTGTTTTATTTAGAGTTTGGTGCAATTAAATAAATCAGCTGTGGTTTCCTTAACAAATAGCGATTAAAGCGATATGACCATTACTGGACTTTTTGTGAGAAACTGAAATTAAAAATTGATCTGGGGCTTTGATGATTAGATATGGGATTATGGAAATAATGTAGACAAATGTTAATCTTAGAGTAAGAGTTTGATATATTTTTTACTTATATCTGTACCAAAGAAAGTTGGAAGTCATTCTTTTTCGGTTTTCCTTCTTTTCCTCTTTCTTTCTTACACTTTCACTCTTCTTCTTTCCTGAGCCTTTTCTTTTTTCAAATCTGTTTTTGTTTATCCTTTAGCTTTGTATTTTTTTGATGTATGAAGGATCAAAGACTCAGCCATTATAATTCTACATTCCTTATTTACAGAAATCATATCAAAATTTAGAATGAAATCCACTGGGAGCCATTTCATATAAGGCAGGCTCTGAGTCCCTCTAACCAAAAAGTGTTTATCGATAGAAAATAATATTTGTAGCTCAAGTTGAACTGTGGGGTCTTGGTGCTCTCTGAGCTTGATGGTTTTCTTGTAGATGTTTCATTACCAAACTAGGTAACATCATCAGTAATAGAAGGGAGTGGAGTTTGTTCTTATTTTCCTATACTAGTGGTTTACCCTGTCAGTGTTGATCAGTTGCTTCACAAACAGTGTTTTGATTGGTGCCAGATCTCTACAGCCTCAGGCAGAGAAGGGCTATTCTGCACCCCTCCCTCAAATGTTCTTTAAAATACAGTTTCCCAGCATTCCTTTAGGAACCTCCAACATGCAAACTGTGGTTACTCATCCTAAAATGAATCCTCTTTACCTGGAGCTTCAAAATTTGCTGTTTTCTGGGAAGGTGTGTAGCTAAAAATCAATCTACATTTACTCTACATCTGACTTTGGGGATATTTCTTCATAACCAAACAAAAGTGTATTTTCTGTGTAGTTCACATACCTTGCTCGCTGGATCTGGGTGTCACAAAGCAAAGCCCTCATTTTCTAATTAACCCTTGCATCCCATTTTGGCTGGCAGAGTGATGCAGGAGGCTGAGTGCTGTCACACCCATGCTAGCCACGCACCCAGCCACACATCCCCTAGCCACACCCCCAGCCCTCTAAGGTCAAACACAACCGTGATGCAGCACTCAATGAAATTGAGTTTGACACCCCTGGTCTAATTGTTTCAAATTCTTAAGGAAAGGAATCTTTTCAACTAAAGAAAGGGGATTTAAACTAAACAACAGGGACAGAGAGTTGATACAGAACATTTCTGTCCCCAACAGTCTGGGGACTAATAGATTTATCAGTACATGTAACATAGATGTTTGTGCAGGTAAGAATATCAATCTTGCTGTCAAGCAAAATCAAGCATTTAATAGTGAGTGCAATACCATATGCACTAATCAAACAGGTGGTAAAGAAGTAGGGGAAGTCAGGTACAACACAGGTTATGTCGAAAGTAAACACAGGGTTACTCAAAAAGGTCTCAAATGTCTATACACCAATGCACAAAGTATGAGGAATAAACAGGGTGAATTAGAAATTCAAGTAAATGAGGGCAGATATGATATTATTGCCATTACAAAAACTTGGTGGGATGAAACCCACAAATGGAACATACAACTAGAGGGATTTAAATTATTTAAAAGAAACAGACCAAACAAAAGGGGAGGTGGAGTTGCACTATATATAAGATATAACTATATCTCTACAGAAATAGAGTACAACAAGGATGAAAACTGATTTGAATGCATTTGGGTCAATATAAAAGGGGGGAGGAATGACATTGCCATAGGTGTATACTATAGGTCACCCAACCAAACAGAGGAAATAGATGAACGTTTTGCTAGTCAGTTAACTAAGGTAAGTAAGAACTACATCACAATAGTAATGGGGGATTTTAACCACTCTGACATCAACTGGGAGACAAACTGCACCAAGTGGAAGATAAAACAAGTTCCTGACAAACCTAGCAGACAACTTTGTCTCCCAAAAAGTAGAGAAGGGAACTAGGGGATCAGCCATATCGGATTTAATTCTCACTAACAGAGATGAAATGATAGAAGATGTTGAAGCTACAGGAACCTTGGTGGGGGTAGTGATCATACAATATTGGAATTCAACATTATGCAAGCACAAGCAATAGAACAAAGTCAAACTAGAATCTTGGACTTTAAGAGAGCTAATTTCAATAAACTCTGAGAGAGCTTGGGAAGGATTCCATGGATGAGAATCCTCAAGGGGAAAACAACTCAAGGAGCTTGGGAAATTTTGAAAAGTAAGATTATAAAAGCCCAGTCTATCACAATACCAATGAAGAAGAAAAATAATAGCTCTCAAAAGAAACCAGCATGACTGCATAAAGACTTCTCTGATAAATTGAAAGACAAAACGGACAAGTATAAAAAGTGAAGAGGGGTACATAACTAAGGCAGAATATCAACAAATAGCCTGAGCCTTCAAAGATGAAGTGAGGAAAGCTAAGGCTCAAAATGAACTAAAGATTTAGACAAAAGTAAAAAATGACAAAAAACCTTCTTTCAACATGTTTAAAAAAAAAAGTCAGGGAAATGATTGGTCCATTAGTGGGAGAAAGTGTTAAGAAGGTGACAAGCAACAGGGAGAAAGCAGAACTACTTTACTAATTTTTACACAAAAGGGAAAAACAGTCCAACCTATCAAAAACAGCACCGTAAAAAACAGGTTAGGAACACAAGTTAAAATAGGGAAGAAAATAGTAAGTGAGCACCTGTCCACCCAAGACAAATTCAAATCACCAGGACCAGTTGGTTCTGATCCCAGAACCCCAGACCCCAAGGTTCTGAAGGAACTGGCAGACATGATCTTAGAACCACTGGCAGACATGATCTTAGAACCACTGAACTATATCTTTCAAGGATCCTGGAGCAACGGGAAACTAGCAAAGAACTGGAAAAGAGCTGATATAGTTCCCATCTTCAAAAAAAGGGAAAAAATAGATCCAGGAATCTACAGATATATTACCTCAATACCTGGGAAGATTCTGGAAAAGCAACAAATCAATGAACACCTAGAAACAAAGAAATAACCAAAAGTTAACATAGGTTTGTCACAAACAGATCATGCCAGACAAATCTAATTGCATTCTTTGACAAAGTGACAGAATTAGTGGACCAGGGGAATGCTGTGGATATAATTTACTTGGACTTCAGTAAGACATTTGATAAAGTAGACCAGGCATTCTCAAACTACGGTCCGCAGGATAGATGCGGCCCACTGACCCAATTTATCCAGCCCACAGAATGGTGGGGTTAAAGCCCGCCTCTTGTCTGCCCCTCACCCCTCTCCTCCCAGCCACTTCCTGCATAGCTGGATTTTCCTGGCTGATGGGGCCCTGGGGAGGCCTCCTCCAGCCGTCGCCCCTATCTTCCACTGTCCAGCCACACTTCCCACTTTTGCTCATTTCAATGCTGCACAAAGGTAAGGCTGAACGGCGCGGGTAGGCAGGGGAAGGGCTGTGGGCAGACGGGTGATGCTGCTGGTGCAGCCACGTGCTCCTGGGCCAGAGGGTGGGTGGGTGAGCAGCTGTGGACGGCTCCCCTTGCCCCAGAGGCACCAACTTCACACTCTCCCCTAGCGGCCCACCATCTTCTTCACACGGAATTTCCCAGCAGCTTGACACGGGATTGCCTGCCTAGGCCAGGGCAACTTGGGGAAATGCCAGGGTGAGCTCTGATGCTGCCATCTCTCACATGCTCCCCTCCCTCCCCACCGCTGACCTGGCCACAGTCTCAAAGATCATGAGGGCCACGCAGGAAGAGAAAAGGCAGCAAAACTTGCAAGAGCAGAGACAGGAGAGCAAAGCAAGTGACTGAACCTTCAGCCTGCTGGCTGGCCTCTTTATTCCCCCTTGCTCCCGAGGCAGCTTTCTGGAATGGTAGCAGAAGCACACGTGGCTACGAGAGGAAGAGAGGCCGGGTGAGATCCAGACATTTTCCAGCTCCCCTTGTCCCAGAAGCATCAACTTCACACTCTTCCTTTTTGCTAGCACACTCTTCCCTTTTGCTTCCCTTTTTCACATGGGATTGGCTGGCAGCGAGGAGGGAGAGGGAAAATGGGGCAGCCGCTAGGAGAGAGGGGAGAGTGCAAGGTTGATGCTTCTGGGATGAGGGGAGCCAGAAAGCACCCTCCCTAGCTCTTCCCTGAAGCACCTTGCACCAGCCGAATACCCTGGCCTGAATTCCACCGCTGCCACTCCCTGCCTTGCTCAGGACGCTCGCAGCACTTTGGACAGGACAACAGCTGTGGCGGGGGGGTGCTAGTGAGGCTTTCCAGAATACTGCCTGAGCAGTGGCAGCAGGTGAACTGACATATGCAGGGAGTGAGTGCATGGAAGATGGCATCAGAACCCTCCCTGGCTCTTCCGTAAAGCGTCTCACCGAATCTTGCTTGGGACGCTCGTGGCGGCACTTTGGATAGGATGTGGCACAGTGGCAGGGGCTAACGAGGCTTCCCAGAATACTCCCTGGCTCTTCCCTGAAGTGGCTTGCATGAACCAAATCCCCTGCCCTGAATGCCGCCTTGCTCAGGACACTCACCCTTCACTGCCCAGTGCCCAGTTCCAGTGGAGTTTAATATCTGCCCCTGGGGAGCATGCTGAGGGGGAGCTGGAGTGGCCAGGTCCCTTTCAGGAAGCCCTCACGATAAAGAGGGCCCATTGCCCCTAATTCGCCTGTCAGGTGGCAGCGAGGCAATGTCACTGGTAGGAAACACCCCCCCCCCCAACCTCTGGCCCTGTGGATGTCGCCTCTGCTGTGGACAGGCTTGCACGGTGGCGGCAGGAGCAGGAACCCTGCACTAAGGGTGGTTTTCCTCACTCAAGAAAAGGGTTTTGGTGCATCATTCTGCAAAAGCAGCATTGTAGATTTTAAGTTTTCTTAATTGGAAAATGGGAGCAGATCTCCCATGCTCCCCTATCCCTCTTCCTAGGTTTCAGATTGACGCTATGGGCTCCCCAATCAAGAGCAGAGCTGAGGGGAAGCGAGCCTTAATTTCAATAATAGAATTGGAGGCGGGGGGGGGGAGAGAGAGCCAACTCTTTCTGGGATGGCAGGCCAGTCTAGTAATTCCTCATTTTCCCTTCCCCCACCAATTAAGAGGGCAGGCTGGCTATTATACTTGGTAATCTAGCTCAGCCCAGGAAGGCAGAGGAGGCCCTTATGCCAGGCTGCTTCAGCCACAATGAAACACGTTATCTTGGCAAGGGAGTTATTTGGGGGGAGTGGCAGAGGAATCAAGCCCAGAGGAGAAACACCCCCTTTTTTTTCTTGCCTGTTCTGGCACTGAGCAGCAGTGGAGGGAAAGCAAAAGGAGCCCATGCTGGTTGGGGGACTTGGCCAGGGAACAATCCCGAGTATGCAGGAGGTTGCTGCTGAGGAGTGCCTGTTTCCAGATTCTGGGATAGAGATAAACCTGCTCCTTTGCCTCTCTAAGGAGGCCCAGCTCTTGGGCTGAGTCCCTTGCCTCCCACCCACCCAAAACAAGGAGAGGCAATGGCTTCCTTGGCTTGTTCTATTTGTTGATTGTAAGCTCCTTGGGGCTGAGAAAAAATTCTGAAAAACTGAGTTTCCTGAAGTGGACCACTAGACTCCTAAACAACTTAAAAATGATCTAGTAAAAAGAAAAGGCAACCAAAAGAGCAACATGCAAACAAAAGCAAATAAAACACCCCCAGGAGCAAAACAAATTGAAGTTTAATTTGGGTGTATTGTTTAATGGACTGCTAAATTGGCAAAATGGACTGCTAAATTGGCCACGCCGACCCAGTCACATGACCATCTAACCACACCCACCCAGCCGGTCCGGGCCCCCAACAGTCTGAGGGACTGTGAATTGGCCCCCTGTTTAAAAAATTTGAGGACCCCTGAAGTAGACCATAACCTACTACTTGAGAAAATAAAAAAATGTGGGTTAGACAGCATAACCACCAGATGGATTCATAACTGGCTGACCAACCCCACTCAACATGTAGTCCTCAATGTAACTGCATCAACATGGAGGGAAGTATGTGGTAGGATACCCCAAGGCTCTGCTTTAGGTCCAATACTCTTCAACAGCTTCATCAATGATTTGGACGATGGGATAGATGGGAAACTCATGAAGTTTGCAGTTGACACCAAGCTAGCAGGAATAGCCGACACTCCAGAAGATAGGCTTAAGATACAGAAGGATCTTGACAGACTTGAACATTGGGTGCAATCTAATAAAATGAAATTCAATGGTGAAAAAAGTAAGGTTCTGCATTTAGGCAAGAAAAACAAACTGCACAGGTACAGTATAGGACTCGGTGGTACCTCACTGAATAGTAGTAACTGTGAGGCGGATCTTGGAGTCCTCATGAACAATCATTTAAATGAGCCAGCAGTGTGCTGCAGCTGCCAAAAAAGCCAACATAGTTCTAGGCTGCATCAACAAAGGGATAGAATCAAGATCACGTGAAGTGTTAATACCACTTTATAATACCTTGGTAAGGAATTGGAATACTGCATCCAGTTTTGATCGCCATGATGTAAAAAAGATGTTGAGACTAGAAAGAGTGCAGATAAGAACAACAAAGATGATCAGGGGACTGGAGGCTAAAACATATAAATAATTATTGCTGGAATTGGGTATGTCTAGTTTAATGAAAAGAAGGACTAGGGGGGACTTGATAGCAGTACTCTGATATCTCAGTGGTTTCCACAAAGAAGAGGGGATCAAGCTATTCTCCAAAGCACCTGAGGGCAGGACAAGAAGCAATGGATGGAAAGTAATCAAGGAGAGTAGCAACCTAGAACTAAGAATAAATTTCCCGACAGAATGATTAATCCGTGAAACAACTTGCTTCCGGAAATTGTGAATGCTTCAACACTGAGAAGAGATTGCCTAAGCAGGAAACCCTATATCTATTCTGTTCTGTTCTGTTCTGTTCTGTTCTATTTTCAGTGCCATGTGGCCCTAAACATCAACATAGCCTGCATATAGGTTTATTTATTTGATAGCAATTATCAATCAGTCAGGCAAATGTCAATACCCGTCTGATCATAAAAGTCTTATGAGGCATTACTGTTCTGTCCTCACTATATGTTAGTCTATGCGCAGGTTGACATGCAGATAAACCCACCTATCCTCCAATAAAACAGACTGTGTAGAATGCCTTATTGAAAGAACAGGATATGGTGAAACTGGGGGAAATAGGGATACATACAATGGGAAGCAAATACAAGATAGACAGTATTGAGTTACTGCTGAACATAACTATTAATAAATACAAGCAATTTAAGTCTCACCAGTGATGCTCTGTGTGTGGGATGGGTTTATCCTTGGATGACCATGTGCCACAGATTAAGATGGATTCTTCTGTCTTCGCCAAATGCTAAAGGAAAATGGCGTTTGGCGTCCCAACATGCACTTGGTTTGAGAGTGCAGGCTGATGGATAAAATGGGTTGGGTCAGCTTCAAACAATATACTTGGTATTTTGTCTCTCTAGCCACTAGATGGGGCTAGAGCACAAGAACAGTATATAAAGATTGTATGTTGGGGCATATTTGTCCGGCCACTAGATGGAGCTAAAGAGCAACAACAGTATATATAGGTTATATGCTGGGACATAACCAGGGGTGAAATCTACTTACCTTCCCTACTGGTTCGGAAGCACACACGCCACACATGCATGTGAATCACATGCACACTTGGACCCTCTGTAAAAACAGGTTACTTCCTGGTTAAAATTAGGAAGTAAGGACGACCAGGCAGGTGGGTGGAGCCTCATGCTTCCCTCACTACCGGTTCTCTGAATCACCCACTGCCATCGCTACCAGTTCAGCTGAACCAGTCCGAACCAGTAGCATTTCACCCCAGATCCCTGGGGTTGCCTGGTATCAACTGATACCACTATTTGAGTTCTGAGATGGTACCGTGTTTCTCCTAAAACACGACCCACCCCAAAAAGAAGGCCCAGCACTGGTTTTTGTGCATGCATTAAAATTAAGCCCTACCCCCAAAATTTGGCTCTATTTAAGCACATGCGCAGCCAGGCTTGCCGGAGTGGATGATGGAAGGATTTTTCGGGTGGATGGCTACTGGTAGCTGGAGGTAGGCAAGGGAGTGTGAGGCGCATGGGTCACACTGCTCGCTCTTTTTGGCTGTGAAAGAAGTGGCCCGGTGGCCAGGTGAGGTGTGTTGGGCAAGTGGGTCACTCTTTTTGGCTGTGAAATAAGCAGCCTGGTGGGCAGGGGAGGCGCGTGGGGGGAAATTAAGACACCCCTCAAAAAGAAGGCCTACCTGTTTTTTCGGGGGTCAAAAGAAAATAAGTATTTTCGAAGCTCAATGGTGAGTTGCCATTGCTTTTTTGCTGATATGGTTGTCAATGAGGTGGTGCCACTGCAGTTTCCAATGAGGCCTCTGGGAACCTGACAGTGATCTAAGTCTGGAATATAACATCCCATTGCTAGCTTCTCCCTTAGAATTGCTGAGGTCATCTGATATATATCTAGCACCAGTAGTGAAATGTAAAATTTGTTACTACTGGTTCTGTGGGTGTGGCTTGGTGGTGGGGTAAAGTGACTGGGTGGTTTGGTTTGTGCATGCTTCCTAAATAGACATCTCCTAAACAGACCCACCCTAGGTCTAAGTTTGAGCGTAGGGAGCATTGTACGGACCATTGAGCAGAGCTCTTGCCTTATGGAGTCGTAAAATATCTCTCCCTAGGAGCAAGACTATCTGAGATGGAGGACTGAGCTCTGGTATCACATGTGCTATGTGGTTCAAATGTGGGTGATGATTCTCTGCATCTGGTGTAGGGATTTCAGATCTACGGTCAGGGATCTGGTTGCATTCAATAAGAGTTGGTAAATTCAGGCATATTTTCCCATCTACTGACTCAACTTGGTAACCAGATGCTCTTCTCCACACTGTCTCCACAATTCCTGCACACGTTTTTAAGGAATATAGAGTGCTGGGGCCTTTAATGCCAAAGACATTGAAGAAGGTTAAGCTGACCTGTTATCTATGATGGCGTAAAGCTTAATGGCTTTGTCCATTTGGCCTGCTGGGTAGACTCTGACTAAACAGATTTTGGAGCAGGACTTGCCATCTGCAATCTCTTTGCAGATTTCTGTGCATTTTGTATTTATTTCTATTGTGGGTGTAGCAGTGTGTTCTTCCTCCCTGCTGTGCTCGCTGCCACTGTAAGTGTGTTATAAAGTCCATGGTGCTGGCCCTGGGTGCAAAGCTGTGTTGTCATCTGTGCTGCCACATTCCATGCATTTTACACTGACTTTATGGTCGTCGGCAAAGTGAGGGACTGATGAGCAGCACTTGTAGCAAATGTTGTTTTCTTTCAGGAAAGCTTTGCAGTCTTCCATGGACTTCTCCCTGGAGGCTCTGCATTTTAGGAGAAGGTGTGACTTCTGGTGTAGAGGACACTGCTTACCAGGATGTCTGATCTCAGTTTCTAAGTGAGAGGAGCTGGCAGACCTGTGACGGGAATCTGGAGGAGTCACATTAGTTTTATGGACTGGAGGCTTGCGAGAAAAATGTTCTGAAGGAGCAGCACATGCCGATGTGAAGTCAAAGGTAGGATTATTTCTTGTTTTAGCTTGTTGGCACACAAAGTCCACACAAACAGAAAAGGGGGGAATGGAATATTGTACTGTCTTTTGTATTTGGAGCCATGTGTGATCCATTGCTCTTATAAGTTATAGGGTAACTTTTGCACGATGGGGTTGACAACTCTGGCTGTGTCAAGGAATGCAAGACCTTGCAAGTCCCCTTCTGACTTAGGTACTTGAAGTTCCATTAGTAAGTCACTAAGTTCCCTAAGTTTCTGATAGGCTCTGTTAGGTATTTTGGGAAAGCTATGGTCTTTTTGAACAGTGCATTTTCCACTGCTTCTGCTGAGCCATAGCACGTATCAAGTATGTCCCGGATTGCTTTAAGGCCTGTTTCGGGGTAGTTTATGTTTATTGTCCTGATTTGTTTTGCATGCTCAGCAGATTCAATTCTGAGCCATTTGATTATTAGATCTACCTCCTCACTAAGCTTCTGATGACATTTTGGAAGGAAGAACACCAGGCTCTATAGCTTTAAGGGTGATCATTAAACTTTTCAAGTACTTATGTGACTAACTCACATTGTGCAAGGAACTTGGCAAGGTCTATGGTGGTTTGATTAGCCGATTGTGCATTGCTGTGGTGAAAAGGTGTTGTGTAGTCATAACTTTTAGGAGTCTCTGGTTTCACTTGGTCCTTTCTATGCTGCTCTGCATGAAGGCGGATCCTATAGGATAATTTGCAGACTCAAGTACCTTGGGTGTGGGGGGTCTGCTGTTAGCCTGTAGTGGTCCTGAGTAGCATCTTTGGCTTGTTTCTTGTAGGGTGTCTTTTCCATTGAGGTGCGCATTGCTGCTTGGCCTGGAGTGCTGATAGACATACTCTGAAGTGTGTTGCAGAGGATCTTGGGGTTCAGCTTCTGGCTCAAGCACATTGCTGCATTTACTGCATTCGTCATCAGAATATACAGCTCTCTCTAGGGCTTTGACTTTGGCTTTGGCAGCTGCTACTTCTTTCTCTACAGCAACCCACTCTAGCCTCAGTTCTAACAGGGCTTTTTGCATTTCCAGGGATGCTTCTTGCTGCATGCTTTCAGCTTCTAACAATGCACTCTCTTTTTTCATTTCTATTTCTTATTCAACAAAGGCGGCTCGTGCTGGCAAGTGCACTACTGGCTGATGACCATTTGGAAGAATTAGAGACTTGAGACCTTGTTTTATATGAAGATGCCCGGCTCTGTAATATGGTATCTTCTGGAGGTACTTGACTGTCTAGAGGCTGCTGTATGGCCGTATGCAGGTAACTGCATTGGCAGAGTAGCAGATCTCTGTATAGTCATTACCCTAGATGACACTTGCCGGATAGCCACTGTTTCACTGTTCTGTCCTCACTACACGTTAATCTGTGTGCACCTTGACATGCAGCTAAACCCACCTATCCTCCAATAAAACAGACCGTGTGCATAGATCTGAATGCTTTATTGAAAGAACAGGATATGGTGAAACTGAGGAAAATAGGGATACATACAATAAGAAGCAACTACAAGATAGATAGTATTGTGTTACTGCTGAACATAACAATTAATAAACACAAGCAATTTAAATCTCACCAGTGATGCTGTGTGTGTGGGATGGGTTTGTCCTTGGATGACCATGTGCCCCAGATTAAAATGGATTCTTCTTTGTGCTTCTGCCTTCTCCAAATGCTAAAGGAAAATGGAGTTTGGCTTCCCAGCATGCACTTGGTTTGACAGTGCGGGCTGCTGGGTTATGTGGGTTGGGTCAGCTTCAAACAATGTACTTGGTATTTTGTCCCTCCGGCCACTAGAAGGGGCTAGAGAGCAACAACAGTATATAAAGGTTATATGCTGGGGCATGACAATTACCATAACTTTAGAAAGACAACTAAGTAGTGCTTGACCTACCACCATAATTGAGCCCAGAATTATACTATAAGATGTGGCAGCCGTGAAGCAGGTCACCATATGAATGCAGACTTATAACTGGATTTTGGCTTTCCCAGGTATGATAATTAAATGACCGCATGGGTCCCAAAGTGGATGGAACCAAAGAACTTCCTGCCAAAGGAGGGCAGGCAGTTGCTTTCCATGCACAGAAGAGAACTGCAGCTCTGGGCTGGAGAGAAGTCGGGTCTTTGTGATCTGAGCTTCTTTTCTCCAGCCCAGCATTGAAGTTCTCCTCCGGCCCACTGGAGAGACTCCATCTGTGTGAGGTGAAATCAAACTGTCAGTTTGTTGCTCTCAAAAAAGCTGGATGGAAGAGTCTCCCTCTGACAGACAGCACATTCGCTCTCAAAAAGGGAGCAAAAGACTGCTGGGACAAACAGCCAATTAAAGAGCATCTAATGTTCACAATGTTATAAAGATTCAGAAAAAAATGGTACTTCTTTTTTTTTTCTTTTAAATTTTATCATGCAATGGTGTTTAGATAAGTAATTTCCTGATAATAGATCAGAAAAGTGAGTTTGTAAACAAAAGAATGGCCCAAATGGAGCTGGGAAAGGGGGAAAATTATGCACCAAGACATCCAGGATAACAGTAAGCTGCTTTAAATTAATGATTTCCCTTCCCTGCAGCCCTTAGCAATCCATCTAAAGTATCAAGTTAGAGCTGATCCATAGCATACAGTATCAGCAAGTAAGTAATATGACCCATATCCAGGGTTGTAAAAAAGATAAAGCAGTAACCTTTTAAATCATATCATCTTTAAAAATGATGTATACAAAGTTATCTGACCTAATGTATCTCAGATATATTAGGACGACAACTTCCTTCTAGATAGTATGGTGCTTAAGTAAATTGGCTTAGAATTCTAGGAGTAGTAGTTGCAACATATCAGAAGGGCAACTGTTCAGAAAGATTTATCTAGAAAAAAAAAACTTCTGAATATTAATTGTAATAGGTCTTTAGTTCTCTCAATACTTAGTTCTTATAATATACACCCATTCTGCGTTTCATGTCTGGATGGGGAATTCTGAGAGTCTACGTATCTTAAATGTTGTCAAGACTGAGAAACACTAGTATAGACAACTATAATGAACAATTATAATTATACTTTGAATTGAAATTTCATACATGACATTAGTTAATGGATTACAGAGAAATACTTTTCCTTATTCTATGTGCACATAATATAATTTATTTTATGAATATTTCTGAATTGTACTTTTTGTTTCAAAAAGGTGAGAGTGATAGATATTCTTTAAATAAGACTGAATTTTGTTTTGGGAAATTTGCTTCTTTTTTTCTTATAAATACAATATAATTGGTGTACACATATGGAAACCCATATTCTTTAGGGTAATAAATGAAGCATTAAAAGAAATTCATCTCTGCATGTAAAAATCTACCAGATTTGTTGCCTGACAATGCACCCTTATACAAACTGCTGAAAAAGTAAGTACCACTGAGCTCCATTCCAGGCAAATACATATAGGATCAGAGCTTACAACATTTTAAACTTTTTCCAGTTAAAAAAAGAAATCCCCATTGGGATATTTTATAGAAAGAAACACGTTTTCTATGTGTCAGAGAACAAAATTAATTTTGAAAAGTTTGGACGTTAAAAGTAGGAGACTGCATTTAATGCCAGTCATTTTACCACCATCAAATGCTCCCTTAGACCCATAACCCTGTTCCTGAACTGATGCAGTAAATGTGATTTAGATATAAATAACATCTACGTGCAAAAAAAAAAAAACCCCCAAAAAACCTAGAAGGCAGGAAGAAATACTA